>JALLPD010000900.1:0-13802 GCA_036940065.1 Cyclotella cf. meneghiniana
GCAGTAGGCTGATTCAACCTGTAGAAGTCTACATAAATTGGTACATGATGTGGTATCTCAAAAGATATGTTCTGCAGGTAAAGTATCTTTTTTGACTGATGCATCATTTTTTTTGAACAGTCTGTCCATCGTCAGTCTTTTTTTGGTCAATCTGGCCATCGTCTGTTGGTCTGGCCATCATCCATCATCCAGCAGACACATTCTATGTTGAAGTCATTTGTGCATTCTGTGCATGTTTTTGTATGCATGCTAGTTCTCATGATTGCCAACACAATAGTATGAGCAATCATTTGCATGATTGTACACACAATCTTTTTGATAGGTCCAGGGTCGAACCCCTGACCTCACAGACTGATCTTTTTGTGGGTCCAGGTTTAGATTCTCTGTCAATTGCCTGTTTAAGGCCCATTGCATCCTTGGCCTACATCAATTATGAAATAATGATGTAATAAAATGCCTAATTATGGTAGCGTACATGATTGAATTATCAAATATGATTGTATGGAATTCAGCTGCAGAAAATAATCATATTTCTTGAAAACAGTATCAGCTAGATTTTTTTGCTTCATAAATGATTTAGTTCTAGCATTATTTACAATTCTGTTCAGAAATCATGTTATTTTCAAGAAACTTTTTTTATTTTCAGCAGCCTGGAATCAGGAAACTTTTGATTTTAGCAATGAAAGTTGCCATTTGGGGTCATCAAGTGTGGTCAGTTGACAGGTTGTCTTTTTGTCAAAATGAGACCTTCATCAATGGCCTTCAGGGTTGTCACAAGATTGTCACCACGTCATCATTAGAGTCATCAGTTTCACTTGTCATCACAGTAGTCATCCATCTCATCAGCAGATCTCAATCATGGGATGATCAAAACAGGTAGCATATCATAGTAGCTACTGCATATTAGACATTTGTTGAAAACACCGCACACAAGATCGCCAAGCAGTGTTGAGACCATTATAGGATCTCAAGAAGTCTTTAACTTCAACAAGAGTACATGGGACTCCTGTGCATTCTTTAATGTTCAAGAAGGCCTTTCCCTATGACTTATTTATGCATGTCACACTTGATTGTTCCACCACAAAAGTAGACTGCATACCAAAATATCTCTTTGTTTACTCTTTGCATCATCATAGGTCAGTGTCATTGCAAGATTGTCAGTGTTGTCATTGTTGGTCATAACAGGGCAGTCACCAGCTATAGTCAGGTCCTCAATGGGTCATTACTATTGTCATTAGTGTCATGCATTAGCCATCAATTGGTCATGAAAGGCCATCCAATGAGGAAAAGATCAAAAATGTTGTTATTCATCATCATGTGTTGTTGGTTTGTCTCCCCAAAAACTTCCATGTGACAAAGTTGCCTGTCTTGTAGACAAAACATCTTGAACTTGAAGCTTTTAAATTACAACAATGGGCTTGATTCTATTTTCAAAAAGTGAGGATGAGTAAAATCAACTATTCAATTATAATGAGATCAATTTAGAATTGAAAATATCATCAAATTTATCTAAAAAATTTAAAAAAAAACATAGACTTATTCAATCAACACAATCATCAAAACGATCTCAATCAATCATATCCTCAAATTCCTCATTGGAGATGGCTGTATCAACAAGATTGTTGACAGAAATGGCCTTTGCTGCCTTTGTCTCAACATGTGCCTTGACCAAAAACCTCTTCTGCTCAGCCTTGCAATGAAACTCAAGCTTCATCTGATGGATCAGAACCTGACCTGTGACAACATGTTAGCAATGCCAGTTCAATCCAAGGGCACAAAGAATTCCTCGATGATCCATTGGTACAAAGTGGTGTGTGTTTTAGTGATGGAATCGGACTTCAAAGGGTTGGAAAGTGCACATGGTTTGAGATTAATGAGCAATGGTGGGCTCAAATCTTGTCAACATTAGGATAAAGAGTAGATTTGCTGGGCTGTGGTGACATGAGACACAGCTTCCAATGAGCCCTGGTGGAAATTCCATCCATTGCTTTACACATCAATCTTTTGGTGAGCCGTGTGTGCAATCAAAACATAGGAGGCAGTCTTGAACTCAGCAAACCAACAACATTCAGAGAGAGCCATTTCAACCATGGGTGCAGGCAAATGGTTACAAAACACCTCAAAGAGCACCTTGTATGACTTGTCCTTGATGTAAGAGTGAGCCTTGAATGGGCCCTCCTTTACAAAGGAAATGTAGTTGGATGAATCTCAAGTCAAGAGGTCTTTGACATCAGCAATAAGTGTGTTGATATTGGTCTTTGCCTTTGTACTGGCAGCTTTTCCTCTTACCAACAGGAGACTTTACCTCTGTGAACAGCTTCTATGCATGCATGGTAGTGACTTCTTCTTCAGACAAAGACAAATCATCCTTGGAGATGACATTGAGGCTCAAGAAGTCTTTGTCCTCAGAGCTGTGGTAGGAGCCATATTCTTGTTTGGCTGTGTTAACTGAAGAAAGTGTGTAATCATTTGGAATGATTCAACCATAAGAAGAACGACTCATACATGTTGTACATGTTGATTGACTTGCCATCCCTCCACTTGACAATGGAGTTGTCCAGTAGTTCTTGAAAGTTGTGAAAGGACAATTGGGGAAGAAGTTATGACCAAAGCTGTAAATGGTCAAAAAGGTATACCTAGATAAAGCCTTAGGTAACAATCAGATTGAACATAAAAACATGACAATATGGTGCAAGTAATGTGAATACCCATGACAACAGAAAAATTAAAGCTGTTCCTGCTGGAATTCAGAGAATGTGTATCATTAGATTGAAAACTTTCTGATATTGATTGATATTGATTGGATGGTGGGTTATGAGATCTTGTTGATTGATGATGGCTGAAACTATTTGGCACATTAAGATTACTTTGCACATTTTTTTAGACAAATTACTTTGAAAAACCAGATTGAGCATACAAATACGTGCAATACGGTGCAAGCAATTTGAATACCTATGACAACAGAAAATTCAAAGATGTTCCTGCTGGAATTCAGAGAATGTGTATCACTATATTTAAAAATTGATGTTTGTTGATATTGATTGGATGATGGCTTGACCTGAGCCAAAAGTTGGGGTAGGTTCTGAGATGGATGAAACTAAACCAACAGCATTCCTAGCTTTTGTGTAAAAACAGCTAGCTCAGGAGGTGATACTGCTGTATGGATGTTGGATCTGTAGCCAAATTGGTTTTATGAGGTTAATTAACTGCAAAAATGAATTGAAGACAAAACACGTTATCATGCATTCATCATACAAATGTGCATGATGAATATTTTTGTAGTATGGTTTCTACATGCAACTTGCAGTAGCCTGATTCAACATGTAGAAGTCTACCCATAAATTGGTGCATGATGTGGTACCTTAAAAAATGATATGTTCTGCAGAAACACATCTTTTTTGACCAATGCATCATTTTTGAATGGTCTGTCCATCCTCCAATTTTGGTCAGTCTGGCCATTGTCTGTCAGTCTGGCCATCGTCCATTGTCCAGTGGACATGTTCCAAGTTGAACTTGTTCATGCGTTCTATGCATGCTTTTGTACACACGCTAATTTTCACGGTCGTATGCACAATCATATGAGTGACATAAGCCAAGAATCTGCTTACACTTGTAAGCTCTAGGAGCTTCCAACTGGATCCTCCCAAAGGTCTCCTTCACATTGCTACAAGCAGAGGAAGTACAAAAATCACAAGATCATTGTTTCTGAGAAACAATATCAAAAAAGAGGATTTCTTCTCAGAAAACTTCTGAGAAACATCCTTTACCTGTCAACGGGAGTTTCTCAGAAAGAATACTCAACTGGTGGTTTTGTATATAAAACTTTCTCAAGGAGAATATTCTGCTGGCAGTTAAAGAATGTAGCTGTCATGGAACTGCTCTCAAACTACCACCAATCTCCTGAGTGGTTCCAGGGTGTTACGCATTCATGGTTTTGCTAGGAAATCTGTATCATTTATTTCTTGACAGTAAAACCTAATTTAAACTCATAATCCACCCAACCACACAGTAACTCATTCACCTAGCAACATGTACTTAAATATTTTTAACTACAAAATGGCTTACGACACTCTGCCCCCCGTCATGAATTCAACTTGGGCCATATCTCAACATATTGCTCATCTGATGAGATTAGAAAAAAATACTTATGGGATTGCACACTCCTACTTGAATCCCACATCCAACCCATGCCCTTGTGAAACTCCAGCTACCACCTCAACAGATCAGCAAACATGCCTTGGAAGCAACTAGTGGGATGAGAACTTTAAGAGGGATTGGGGTCATTTCAGTGTGACATAACCCTAAATAGGGTCATGAATAAAGTTTTTAGGCCTAAGTAGGCTACTAAATATCTAGGGGGTTGTCATGGCCCAAGAACTATGTTATTGATATATACCATAATTAGGGTTTGAATGGTACCTTTTTATCCTGTGTACATTGGTGCTCACATGCTGTGATGTATAGTACGGTTTTTTTAGCTTCATAGTCTATTTGTTTTACATGTTCTTTAAAAAATCCATACAACTAACATAGCCCCTAGGTACTGTGAACATAGGCCTTCCCTTTTAAAAAATTCATTGCATAAGTCCATCCAGGACTGCCTAGTTAGTGATTTTTGAGGGGCTGATTCTACTGCATACCAGCTCACAGCACTTATGTGCCACATGTGCATGTCAATGCTCTAGTGGTCATTTTTCTACATGTAAGCACCTAGGAAGCATGCTAACTCTGCTAGGTAGAGCGGAGTATACCTGTGTCAATTGGGAACATGGCCTCAGTGATGTGTCTGGTTTGAAGGACTTGTGTCAGGCTCATGAGTATGACTCACAACTGCTGCTGAATATGTAATTCAACACAGTAGTAGGCTATCAATTGATGGTGTCCTAAGCCATAAAAACTAATAAGGATTTTTTTAGGAGTCCTAGAATGTTTGTTGGTGATAGGTAAAATAATTTACGAGATAATATCTATTGCTAAAAATGGTGCTGCTCCTTGCAGCACGAGCATTAGAAGATGTCATCAGAATTCTGGTGTGTTGTTTCTAACTGACCTGGAATGTAGATTTTACATGCTGTTGGTACAGGATGTGATTTATTTTTGGATCTTGGATCTGGAACCTTCAAGATCCAAAATATCTTGTGTGCTTCTCCTTTGTGACAAAAGAAAAGTATTTCAATTATATTTTTAAGTAAATAGAATTACTTAAAATATATACTTCTCTTGGTTGTAGGTACTTGGTCTGTGTCAGCATGAAGCAAGAGTGCTTGTCATGCACTGAAAAGATTTTTATAAAGCCTGACACAGAAGTCTAGACAGTATCTCAGAGTTTTGACCGCCATATATGTGAAATAGCCAAAAGGTTTGAACAAGTTGTCAGGAATTTTTGTTGTGTATCACAGAATAACATCCATGATCTAAGGAAAGTAAGTGGCACACATGTAGCATCTGCCACCACTTGTCCTCCTCTCTTAAAATAAATTGGGGTCCGTGGCGAATGGTCAATGGGAAAGTGCTTTATGTGTATTGTCAATTTGCTGCCGGTGGACATTTTTATCTCAGTCAACTCTTGAGCCTTAAAGATCCAAATTCCATGAAGTTTGACACTCCTTTGCCGCAGAACAATCCAGTGAATCTCAAGGCTCTTGACCTTTCATGTTTGGTAAGATCTTGATGGAGCATGACAGTACAACACAACACGACCCTCAAGATGTTTTGTCCTTGTTGCCTGCCAGCATCGTGAATTACATACCTCTAAGTTTGATCGCGTCTTTTTCATTATTTGTTTGTACTTTTATCATGTTTTACAGGTATTTCATCCTACAAACTTTGTATGATTGTGACATCGGTCTATCTACGTGCTTAGGCATCTGGCACAGCGCGCACGAAGACCATAAGAAAAATTTATTTATGATGTCCGTGGGAAAATGACATGTATAATATGCATATTGTTTGCATCTCGTATAAAGTTTACCATACCTACGTTTGTTTCCGCCCTAAGATACCATAAAAAAGGAAGGCACAGAGAAAAGCGGATTCCTCTCGCTTCTCGATATGCCTTTTTGTGCGATACAAATTGATCAGACCTGCGACCATACAATACATACATACCATACAACATTTCGTATGCTCACTCAAGTATCGTACTCTCTCTCTCGCGTGGGGCAGTGTGTATTGTAACATCTTGCCTCGTATCACATCGGACCCGAAAAGCAAATGTATCAACAAGTTGTATTGATTTGAACTTTTTATCTCCCGATTATCATTTGCGTGAAAATGAATCGAGCACTAAAACCTACCCAAGACAATGATATCAGCCCCAAAAAGTTGTCTGAGGGCACCGCCTCGAAAGGAAACTCTACTACCTGGCGCTTCACTCAATGCAATGGATGTAGTCCCAAAACGAATTTTCTTACGAAAGAAAACATGGCTCCTAGTTCTATCGGATCTGATGCTAGTGTGTGCTTCAAAGACGATAAGGCAGAGAGATGCGATCCCCAGTGTACCACACACAAATGTTTTGAGGTGAAAACGATGGACACCCCAGCCGACCCTCAAGGCGGCACAAACCAAACAAGCCTAACCCCTCGAGTTGCCCGATTCGAAGACGAGACGTCAAACCTACTCGCCAGGCTACAAGCGTCGTACAAACTTTCCCGCGACATCCTGCAAGAAATACAGCTTGAGAAAGCCGACCTTTTCGATTTATCTCCGTTGCGAACCAGTAAGGAGGGCGACGAATCAAAACGTTATGAAGAAGTGTCCGCTTACTGCCAAGGAAAACAGTTTACGAGCGGTCTTCATCGCGGCGTTGAATTAGATGTGTACGAAGACATATCGTCGTATTGCGCCGAAAAGATGGTTCTGCTTACTAGTGTGACTGCATTGGACATAATTACGAAAGAGAGAGATGATTTGTTGACGGAAAATAGTGATCTTCGCTACCAGATTGAATACAAATCTTCGTGTTATATCCAGGCTCAAGCTTCCATCGCTTCAATGATAAGGTTACTCAAGGAGAAAGAAGATGCTCTTCGAGAATATGACGAAGTTTTAAAAATGAATGACGATGCAAACGCAAGCATCGTTGGAGCAATGACGCATCAGCACAATGATCAAATAGCGACATTGAATAAGAAGCTTCAGAAAAGTAGGAACAACGTGAGAGAGTTGGAGAGCAAACTTGAGGCTATGGAGAAGACTTGGTTCAAATTCAAGGCTATGTGGAAGGTGAAAGATCGTCAGCTCGACAGCGCATTTAAGATGCGTGCAGATCTCGAAAAGATAGAAAAAGAAAACACCGAGCTTCAGATGATGCTGAAAACACAATCAAGTCATATTGATTACTTGTCGAGCTCGAACAACGAATTCATTGACATTATAGCTTCTTTAACAAAGATGATCAATGAAAAAGATCAAGCAATTGATGACTGGGAAACTTTCTACAGAATGAACGATGAAGCAAATAGAAAACTCCTTGAGCATGCTGCAATGAAGCACACCGAAGAGTTACAAGAGAATGCTAAACGGGTTACTGTACTTCTCAATATCATTAAGCGACAAAGATTTGGCGAAAGCGAGTACCTTCAGTTGCAATTGAAAGAGAAGGTCAGATTGCGATTGGAAGTTGAGGCAATGAGACGGCGACTAGATTCATATAACTATGGCGATCAAGTATTTTCCGACGCTCATCTTGTGATTGCAGTGGTATTTCTTTCGTCGGGTTTACTTCTATTATTCTGGAGCTACCTTATCTCTGGTCACAAAAGCTGTTAGAGACACAGTTTTAGTTCTGCAGCAAACCCAATATCGGTCCGAAAATCATTCCTGATGGACCTTCATATATAAATGCCCACGTAAATGGTGTAGCAGTAATTCATTGCGCAATTAAGTTTACAATGATCGTTATTGACAGTTGCACGAGCGTGAAAATCACCTCCACATGAGTGGTCTACGAAGCATAAACTCCATTTCAGTTGTCTCTGCCTCAAAATGATTCCGCAAAGTAACGTGTACATTAGTAAAAGGTGTAGGTCTCACAGCTTCATCAATTGTTGGTGGATTCGAATTTCTCCATGCGCCATCAGCGGAATCAGCGCAAACTCTATCTAACGCGAGTTCCAAGCGATAGTTTAATGATGAGATTGGCTGATTGGTTCTGTCAGCACAGAGATGCACAGCATCCGCAAGAATTGGTCTCAATGATGATTTTAGCTCGATCATATTTGTTTGAGACTCTAAAGGTATTATGTGAACGCATCCCATTCGGTTCTTCGTTTTCTGATATCCCATTTCGTCCCCTTCGTCGCTCAAACTAAATGCAGACTGAAATACCTCGTTGTACCGCTTCAGGTTGCGAGAATATCCCTGACCGATGACACTTAATTGGCCGCATGGCCACGTAATTGCCCAGGAAGGTAAGGTCAGGACCTGATTATGAGACAAATTGGATAGTCTTTGGATCAGCCCAATCACCCAGCACTTCGTCTCTTTGATCGACAAATTCTTTTCGTCGTTACCGGCCTTGAATTTGTTTTCTCCCCAAGAGAAGCATTTGAGATCTATCATTGTTTTCACTAAAGATTCTGCATCTTTGTAAGCTTGCCGAACAACAGAAGATTTTGAATATTCCAGTGCATCTAAAATCGTTTTTGGGGGGTATCGATCTGATCGAAGATCTGAATTCCATTCTCTCAGGCCCATTGATTCGCCCCAAGTCATTGCATTGTTTTCATATTGCCACCAGCTAATGGCCTGTTCGACGGGGTTTCGTATGCATGCGACTAAAACTGGAGGTGCGTTGCCTGTATATGCACCTGCAATGAGGTAAGGTGCAGTCGGACTGCTCAAGTATTGTGCAGATCCATCGAATGTCAAAAATATGTTACCCAGCACGTGCTCTTCCCACCATCTTGTAATCTGTGATTAAAAGCGTGGGACATGAAAGTCAGTGAAATGAAATGAATGCGGATGAAGCCATGATCCATAGTCTCTTGACACAAACAGAATAAAACGTACAATTAATGGAAAGGCCATTCGATAAAAATATGGATCAACAATCCCTAAGTAATGACCGACGAAATAAAAGGATTCTTTGTTGTCGAGTTCCGGATGAGCCCACGGACAGAACGGAGTGTAACATTTAATTTTGGCCTTTTTTCCGGATAGAGAAGCCAACTGAGAACACAAGGTCGTCGTTCCGCAGCGAACCTCCCCGAGAACAATGACATCTGGCAACACGCGGAAAGGCGAGGTCAGGAAGCGAAATAGAATTTCTAAAGGACGAAGCATTAAAAGATGTGTATTGAACGATTGTATTGCCGGGTGGGCCCGAGGCTGAACGCAGTCGCCAAATGTAGGTATTTTTCGATTGAAAATTACCTTAACGGAGTGTCGATAGAGGAGAACTAGGAAGACGTAGCCCACAACATTGAGGATAGTATTTGACCACAACAAGAATCTGGATGTTCTATACCAACGCTGTCCAACAACCGTAGAATGGATTGCAATGTGAAATAGCAAAAGTAGTGTCAACCGGGGCAAGATCCTTCCGCATTTAGCTGCATGATAAATTCCAAATAGTAATTCACGCGATGTCAATATGAAGGACGTGAGTAGCACAAGCACTCTTGATGCGGACACATGCATCATTTCGATTTTTGATGTCGCCGTTGGGGTATGTTGTGGTAAAGGTTGGGCATCACAATCATGAGGACCAAAGTTTGCTCGCGAGCGTTCAATACCTGCTGCTACCAGTCTACCATTCACTGCTCTTGACTCTTGACATGATTATGATGAGTTCTGGGTTGGTGAAGTTGAGAGGCTGAGATCTGGCTGAGATTCCTGTGTTCTGTTAAGCGTCTGTTAGCGAGATGATGCAGTGACAATGGGGGAGGCAACTTTTGACGGAGGGCTCACCCTCACATTGAATGCTACGCAGGTATATAGTATGTAATAGGACATAGACATGCTCCCTTGTATTTTGTACGCATGACGCAGTGACCAAATAATAGGTACCATATATTGTACATACCTGAGATAACGTGAGTTGGTAGTGCCTACCATACAAACAGCCGCGAACCACAACCCGCGCGCATTGCCACCAGAAGCCATCAGCAGCCATCCGCAGCCATCCGCAGCCATCACTCTCCATCAGCCTAGCCTCCATCAGCCATCAAGAGATAAAATTTAGAACTGCCTTCCTTTCATGGTATGTATGGTACAATACAATACAATACCATAGTCGAGAGCAAGAAGTTGCACGGCAAGTGTCACCCATCAATTTTGCTCTTATCTCGATCAATCCCAAGCATATCTGAACCTATTCTTGGCCATCCAGACCACTACTCGAACATGGTTTCAACCAACACCAAAACGCGCAATCATCTGCAGGGTGCAGCTTTCGCTCCTTTCGCATTGTTAATGTTTCTCAACATGACGGTCCCCGTCGCGGCTTTTTCGTTTGCGCGCCGTCGCTCGTTATTGGGCTCACAATCCATGTCACCATTAGGACGGAATATTCGCAATGAAGCACACACTGTAACACTTCATGCTCGCGGCGGAGCAATGGCTCGTCGTAAGAAACAACTTCTCAACAAGGACGCCGAGGAATCTTTAAACTCGATTCACTCTAATGCCGATACAATATACAGCATGCCACCGCTGTATGATCTTGCCTTTGGATATCGAAACTACGAACAGGAGGTCGAGTTCTTACTCGACTCTCATAGAAAATATTCCCAGAAAAGTGACGGTACGACGGAGCCTCTACGAATAATTGAACTCGCGGCTGGTCCTGCTCGGCATTCTCTCGCTGCGTTATCGCACCACTCCCAATCGGAAATACGAGCTGTTCTTGCGCTGGATCGTTCAAAACACATGGTCGATTACGGTATTGAAAATGCGGACGTTGAGCTTGGTACGGGAGGAGGACGCAGAGATCGGAAGAGCGNCGTTGAGCTTGGTACGGGAGGAGGACGCAGAGATGATTTTTCGTATATTTGTGGCGACATGAGAAATATTCAGGAATCAATAAACAAGGACGAGTCAAAGCTTGTGCTCTTTGATACTGCCTGGCTGCTATTGGGGTCGATGCAACATTTACTCACCAACGACGATATAATCGCCTGTTTTCGTTCAATCCATTCCATTCTTCATACCGGTGGAACTGTTGTGATAGAGTTACCCCATCCAAGAGAAACGTTTTCTATGGGAGAATGCACAAGGAATGGATGGACGGTACCACTAGTTGATGAAGTTGATGATGACGGAGAGGAAAAAGAATACGGAGAATTGAATATAGTTTGGGGAGATGAAGAAGATGAGTTTGATCCTGTTGAGCAAATACGAAGGTTTACAGTTGGCATGGAATTGGTGATTAACAATCCCGAGGAAATTCCCCAAGATTCCCACACATCTCCACTGTTTCGGCAAATGACACGAGATGGAAAGACCACACTCAAAGAGATTGTGCCAATGAGATTATTTACGTTACAAGAAATAGATGCTTTGGCACGTTGTGCGGGATTGGAGTTAGTTGCCAAATATGGTGCGTTAGATTCTGATGTTTCGATTGAAGATGAAGATGAGGCATTTCGAATGGTATGTGTTTTGAAAAGAGTTTTCGGATGATGTATAATGTAGTCAGTCAGGTAACACAGGTGCCTGCAGTAGACCGCGAAAACCTTAGAGACGTGGAGGGTCTCTTTTTGCTGTATGTAGTTGATAATCAGAGCAGATATTAGTAGACTAACTTCTTGGTCAACAAGAGGTAGTGGTTTGATATGCGACCTCAGCTGTCCTATCAGCACAACTACCTACAACAGCGGAACACATGGCAAGTTGCTGTTGACAGATGGTCATCCACTATAACAATTTGAAGAAATAGAGGGACCTTTGAAAGCATTCTCATCATGGAAAAATTTCAGAAATCTTTGGATTCATTAGGGAGTCATCAAATTACCTCCCAACTGTCAAAACGTTGAAAAACATCATGCTATCATTAGGGAGTCATCAAATTACCTTCCAACTGTCAACACATTGAAAAACATCATGCAAGTACCTAGTAGATCACAACCTACAAGAAGTACTCCTACCGTAAAAATCGGTTTAAAGGCCTCACTCTATAGTAAAGACCACACTTTGCAAAATCTCATCAATTTTCGGGACATTTTTTGTTTTGGGGCCCTAAAACCCCTTTTTTCCAACTAAATACTCTCTAAACAGATTCTCCGTTACAAGACCAATCCACCCATATGCTGGGTCCCCGTAGTTCCAATTGGTTCCAAAGTAATGGCTGATTGTCGCTAAACTCACGACACATCACCATGTTTTTTTGGGAGGCCTACATATAATAGGTACAATTTTTTTGTACACAAGCATGATCCTTCCACCTCTCTCCTCACCGGAAATGGTTGTCCCCATTATTGGTATCATTGCAACTAACAATGGCCGCACATGTGATGTTCACCAATTTGGTTGTGGCAATGATTTAGTGTTGGCAAGGCCCGCGCACGGATATGGTTTACTGTTGCATCTGCGGAAAACCACCCCTGCTGAAATCAGTGCATTTCTTGTTCTCCAGGATGGCAGTGATGGTTGTAAGGTTAGCTTTACGCCACAGGAGCAGGCAGTTGGTGCACGGGGCCATTTGCTGGATGGAGCTGTGGTGAGGGTGATTGATTGTGTTGCTTCTTTGCACATTAATAATTAAAATAAAATCAGAATGATAACAACAATTATTATTTCAATTAATTACCCATTCAAAGCCCTTCTTTTCCATGCATTCTTGCACTTTTCATTGTCCAAAATCCAATAGCATTCAACAGTCCAGCTCGCAACCAATTCACGAGTTGGCATTGGGATCTCTCCCACATCCTTCATATTTTCTGTGTCCACCCAATCCTCCCATATGTCACCCATTTTGCTTTTCAATGGCTTATTCACCCCCACGTCAATTAGTTGTTACACATACGTGCAAACGCCACGCACGTACTGGACTTCGATTCCAAGTCCCTGGATTTTTTCGACTGCTTGTCCCATCATGTGGACACAAAACAAATCCAAGATGAGGAGCGGCGTTGCTTCAGGAGGAAGTGTGCAAAGGACACTTCTCAATCCAGTCCGTCATTATGGTTATGGCCTCATCCATCCATGCCTTTTTTGCATGGCATAGAAGCTCATGTCAGGGTATTTTGCAATTTCATATTTATCCATTCAACCATTTGGTGAACCTTTGAACATGAGTAATGGGGGCAATAGCTTGCCGCTCATTGTGACAGTGGCGATGAGCATTGCCCTGTTTGTACCCGATGTGGACAAGCGGACATGAACTGTCCGCAACCCTTTTGTGTCCCAAGTGCAGTTGGAGTGGAACGTGAAGGGAATGGGAGTCTGGTCCATGTTTATGAAATGGTCCGGATCCATTCCATTCACTCTGTGTCTCATGATTCCATGAATTCAAGGATGCTACCTTTGTCTCAGTGTGCTTTTTTTGCGCAATGCAAGTGGCACATGGATGGGTTAGGCCAACTCGGTGGAGAAAGCATTGAATTGCCTGGCAGTTTGCTTCCATGGTTTTTTGGAAAAGTGAGGGAATTTTTTCTCGGCATACTTCCTGATCATCCTCGTGGTCACCTGGATACCTTGGCTTGTGGTACTCAAAAATTAACCACAACAAGTCCTTCTCTACCGGAGCCAGGACACTTACCCTGCCAGGGTGACTTTTCCGGGTCTTTCCACACACAAGCTCACTCGACCAGATACTACAACTTGGGATGGCAGCTGCATCAGCAGCAGTTGTTTCA
>JALLPD010000901.1:0-13810 GCA_036940065.1 Cyclotella cf. meneghiniana
AAACGCTATTCCGGGAATAGATATGAGATGCTCAAAAATAAGTGTTATATGACTAACGCTCGTGACATCACAGAAAGTTCGCTAAAAAAAGTAAAAATAACAGGAAAAGTGGCACCTATGTATTGTAATAAGAGATGACCTTAGCTCAGGCTTATATTACAATACCTACCTACCCAAGACGAGACTGCGAATGTGCTGCGCAGTGTATGGTCCTGGATTTTCTGCGTCTAACATTGCGAGTACTTCTTTGAAGCTCGATTTCCTTCTCAATGTATCTCATGTTTTCCTCGCCGGCCACCTTGGGTCTGGATTTTCCTTACTTCTCATTTTACGTCAAGGATGTTCTTTGTCGCTCTTTGTCGGTCAATTTCGATTGTAGACAATGTGAAATCTTGAGAATCTTGGACGATAAAACTCATGTCAAACATTTACTACTCTTATGTATTCTAATTTTTAATTACGTGGTGTTTCTGTTTCAGGAGAAAATGTTTCAAAAATCGATCAACAGAACAGACAGGGAAGATATAATAAGGTAGATAGGCTTCTTTTGAAGGCTCTGACATCCGCTGGTACCATAATATACGATGATGATGGTTTTGTCTCATCAAGTTGTTCCATCCCATATCACGAAATTGTACCAAAGAATGTAGACAAAAGTGCTATAATACCAGAGATACCCTTGATGTTCCTGGAAATGAATCTCAAGAATCTGAGTGTTCAAATGATTGTGTCATGAATGTCCACAAACAACCGCAAACTGTCTCCTCTTTTGACCCATTGGCATCTACGGTGTCGCATCAAATCCAAATCTCAATCTTTTTCAATTGAGATTTGGCGGGCTTCTGAGATGTTGAAACCCCAAAATTATGTGTCAATGATTCAGACACACTGCAACAATCCAGTGAACGACGACCAAGTTCGACAACCTGGACATTGAGTCGAGTGAACATTATCTCACTTTTTACTCTCAACCACTCTCAGAAACGCGTTTACATCGTAACCCACAAATAATGAAGTTTCCTGCCATCATTGTTCATGTCCTCTTCGCTGGCGCAGGCGCCACTTCGGCTCGCTCTGGCGGGCTTGGCAAGCGTCGTATGGCAGATAAAGCGGGCAAGCAAAACAAGCCTGATCCTCAAGGTGGATTCAATACGTCTGTACGTTCTAATGCGAATGTCTTGTCTTTGTTGACTTGTGTTTTTATCTCGAACATCTTTCTGCCTGTCTTATCTATCATCTACGTAGCCTGTGCCAATTGCCGGCACAGACAACTCTGTCCGCCTCCTGAAGCGAGAAGGCCTTATTGACGCGATCCCAAATAGTCTCTGCGAGAATCTTCGAGGAGGAACGAACCCTCCAGGTGGAAAGAACGTCATCTTGGTGATCGGAGATGGCATGGGGTGGGAAATGATCAGGGCTGGAGCCGTTGCCAAACAAGTTGTTGCCGAGCTCCAAGAAATGGGTGTTGATATCTCTACAGGAGCCAGTGGTGCTCTAGCTGCGCAAGCGAAGGCTGCTTTCGCAGGAAGGACTTTGAGTAATTATTACACCGCAGGTATGCCAAGGTAGTGTTCTGCATATATTCTGGTTGTAGGTCGAACTAATGTTTATGTATCGTAAAAATTTTCTTGACTCACTCCAGGGAAGGGCTCCGGACTATCGTTTCAGGAGCTGTCAGATTTTCATGTTGTTACCACATCCATTCCGTTCATTGGCGAACCAACAAAAGGAAACCACTATGGTCCTGCTCGTTCATTCATTGGAGATGTTGATAAACATGAAAACGGAATGGGAGAGCTCATCCTCGGCGCTAATGGCAAACCTTTGGTCTTTGACCCTCGCGATATCATGAAGGGTGGCAACATGGTCTTGTGGGATGACGCGAGAGGTGGTACCCATCCCTGGGACGCTAACTACTTTGTTAGTACTTGTTTCAGTGCGCTTTTTTCGAACCATTGTTTCGCGCAGTGGTATAACTTTCGACGCCTTTCTTTTTCGTTGTCCCGTTAGCTTGAGATGAACCAATATCCTACCGACACGAAATTTGATCCCGAGTTCATTCTTCAGCACGCCATTGATTCTGCCAACTCGGCGTCCAGTTATGCCAATGGCCACAAAACTGGCGTGAACATGATGGGTGTTGATCTATATGAACGGCCATTGCGTTCGATTTTGCAAGATGCCATGGCCTGTGATAAGTCAGGAGGGGTCATGACATCTGTCCCTATTCTTCACGCTACTCCTGGCGCGTTTATCACACATACTGTGAGATGCTAAAAATTTTTAATTTCCCTTTTTATCGAATGCTCAAACACGCCTAACTTTCACGTGTTGCTTTTTTTAAATACAGAACTTCAGGAACAGCAAGCATCAACTCCAAGATGGATACAGGGAGACTAAGCCCACCTTTGCACTGGGAACTTGTGCTGGCAGTTATCAACCAAGTGACGATATGAAACAAGCCATGGAGGCAGGTGGATACCTCTCTAGCGAGTTCACCTTTTTGCACCAAGATGCTGCTGTGTTGGCTGAAGATTTCTTCAAGCCTTTGGAGAACCTAGACCCAGATGATGGCAAAAAGGTTCTCGCTTGTTTTGGAGGGAAGTATTCATCTAATGGTGAGCAAGATGACATCATTTCACTATTTTGTCACAATTTTTTTTCAATTATCATGATATTTTCTAACTTATTTTCCGCACTGCTCAAGGCAATGATAATTTGCCATTCAGGGGGCTCGATGGTGGCTACACCGAGAGGTGGTGCAGTAAAGGAATCATTAACAAGGACGAAGACGACGTTCCCATTGGGGTTACACCAAATTCAACCATTTGCGACCATTGGCCCAAGGAAGAACTCAAAAATATTCCCAAGATGCATGAAAACACCAAAGCGGCTCTCGACTTCCTCGGAAAAGACGATGACGGCTTCTTCCTCATGATTGAACAAGGCGACATTGACTGGGCAGCGTGAGTTGGAAGCGATCCTCATTCGACCTACACGTTTCGCCATCTTTTGCATTCTCAAGCGGTATCTTTGTGTTGTAAAAACAGTCACGCTAACCACATGGACGACCTCCTTGGCGCAATGTTTGACATCGACGAAGTGGTTCAGGAGGTTCGGGACTGGATTGCAGCAAACGGGGGCTATGAAAAGAACGCCCTCTATGTGACAGCTGACCATGACCATTATCTCACGGTAAGTTCTCTTGTGTAATTTCGCGTAGATCGCGAGTAAAAACTGCTGAGCCACCCTTATAAATTATCACTTCCGTTTTACACGAATATAGCTCTTGCCTCACTTTCCCGAGGCTGTTGCCAAGTTGATCATCGACGGCAAGGCAAAGGACATCACTCCGAAGAATAATTCGAATGTTAACGCTTGGTCGACCGCCGTCGGCGCAGGACGCCACGAAGATGACAGTCAGTCTCAGACAGAACATCTCCAAGATTTCTCCACCTGGTAAGCCTTGTGGACTGATTTTCAGTGTTTAAAAATCGATCGCTAAACTTTTGGTTCAATTCGATATCATATTTTTCTTCCACTAGGACCGAAGCAGACATTCAGACAGGTAATCTTACAGCTATGTCATGTTATATCAACAAAAAAAGTATTATTCTATATCGACTCACAACTTCGTTTTCAAATATCAACTCGTGAATTTCTTTCGTAAAGTGGCTCATTACTTTGGCCCTCGCGGTTCTGGAGGAAATGGTTGGGGTTCTCACTCGTCGCGACCTGTTGTCATTTACAGCGAGGGAGACGAAGGCTGTCTCGAAGCATTGGTTGGCAAAGGATACCGTGTCCTTGGAACCGAAGTCGCTGGGTCACCAGGAAAAATTGATCAAGTACACGTGAATGCTTGTATGATGAAGCAGCTCTTTGCTCTTTAAGACTGTGGGAATTCTCGTCCTTGTACAGTTCGTTGTTGAATACTCTGCCTTTCTGTGGGCGCTTCAGAGAAAAGATCTACCTTGTGTGTGGGCAATGAATTTTGTGTGCGTTATCATCATGTAATCCGAGATGATTTTGGCTGAGTCCTGACTAATTTGTGCCACCCATGTGTGGTGATGTGCATTATGTCAGATGTTCACGATTCACCTGGACACGACGAGTTATAATCATAATTGTTTTAGGTTGTAATGTACTGGTAGATATCACGTTAACGCATATCATGGAGATCGGNTAACGCATATCATGGTACTAGTGCTTCCCGCTCTGTCAGGTACTCCTCTGACAATGCCTTTAAACCATAAACACCTCTCGGTTCGGTATCCAGGTAGGACACTTCCGTGATACGGGGAGCGTTTCCAATAGACTCCATGCTCCTGCGGACTTCCTCTATACACGAAGATTGCGTTTTCGCCACCTGAGACATGAATGCCTCAGCCATCTTTCCTTCCTCTAGGATTTGATTTACTACGACGGATCTCACTCGAATCGGCATGTCAGGGTCTCCAAAAGTTAAATCGTTTAATAATCTCGTGCTTTCGCGAACAGCAAGTTCGCTAGCAATAGTAACGATGAGGAACTCGGTTGACGCAGGATCAGCAAAGAGATCTTCCAAATCATACATAGCTACTTGAAATTTCAGCAATGCCGATTTTGCTGACTCTGCCGCGTCATCGACGTCATATTTGCTTTTGGCGCTCGCGAGAAGCATCTTCACAGCAGCGTTAGAATTCAACTTTCGCGACACGGTTAGCACCTTCTCGATCAAATCGGCTAGGAAGGAAGGGGTGGTGAGCATTCTCAGAGTGTGCCCAGTAGGCGCAGTATCTAACACCACTCGATCAAATTGTCCACGTCGTATGATTTGAATGACCTTTGCTAATGCTACCACCTCATCGGTGCCTGCTGGCAATGTGTCCAACAGATCACCTATCGAGCTTAGAGTCGAAAATAATTCCGAATTATCAGGACCACTTTTGTCCTTGCCTATTAATTTATCGATGCTTTCACGAAATTCGTTGAGTGCAGAGGTAGGGTCGATTTCCATTGCTTTCAAGGAACCCTCGTCGTCTGATCCTATTGTTGAAATGGGAGGAACACCGAACAAAGGCACATCAATCAATGAACCTCCCTTTAGATTCATATCTAATGCGTCTCCCAAGCTATGAGCTGGATCAGTGCTGACCAATACAGCATTGTGACCTGCCTTGGCCATGGTGATCGCTAATGAAGAGGATGTGGTAGTCTTGCCAACTCCTCCTTTGCCACCGCAAATGATGACTTTTGGACCATCGACTTCCTCCTCGAACCCAACCAGTCGTCGAAACGATTCATCAGCAAATGTCATGGAACCCAAGAATCCCAATGCAGGGACCCCGACCAATTCTACGTCATAATAGGGCACCTCCTTGACAACAATGCCTCGGTCACTCCCACCACCTTGACCAGCATTAGTCCTGTACTCCTCACTCTGCGACACATCAGCGCACGCATCCTTCAACTCGGCAATCCAATGTTTCTGTCCTGCCACACGTCGATCATAATACGTCTTCATGGCCTCCGAGACATCACCAGCGTCACTGTGCGCACCACCTACACACTGATTTATCACCACGTCCGAAACACAAACGCCCTGCTCTCTCAACTCCTTAATCAACCTCTGACTCTCACGGACGCTCAATATCGTCGGTATCGTCACCACCACAAACTTGGTAGACTTGGGACATTTTAATCTCTCCCTCAATTTCGCCGTGCGCCGTTGAAACTCCTCCAGCTTCTTCAATGCCTCGTCGACATCCAATCCATTCCCATTCCCGCCCCCCATCCCACTGGAGTCCCCTCCACCCAAAAACATTTGCAACGTGGAAATCAATCCCCTCAACCGCTCCCTCAGCTTGAGCAGAGTCATCAAAAACCCATCCAAAAACTGAGGCAGCTGCAACATCCTTAACGTATGACCCGTCGGCGCCGTATCCACCACAATGACATCGTACTCCTCGGCATATTTCTCATCCAACACCTCGGACAACGCCACCAATTCATCCAAACCCGGCGGAGGATTCCTCAATATCGCGTGCAATTCGTCCAATCCCAACTCTCGCAACGCCTCGGGCGAAACCCTTACTCCCATGGATCGCGAGAGAGTGGCAACATCGAACAGTCGTAGATCGGATCGAAATCCTTCCAGGGCCGCGGCGGGATCGACCTCGAGCGCGTGGAGTCTGCCGCCGGTGAGCGGATCGTCGAGGCGGACGGGTTCGGGAGTTCGAGGCCGGGGCGATGCGCGGCGGGCGTTGGAGGATCTTTGGCGAAGGTTGATGTCGAGGGCGTCTCCGAGGCTGTGTGCGGGGTCGGTGGAGACGATGAGGATGTTCCAATCGCGTTCGGGGGAGGAAGCGAGGGCGACGGCGAGACTGCTGGAGATGGAGGTTTTGCCCACTCCTCCTTTGCCGCCTACGAAGATGACGGGAGTTTGAGTTGGGTTGTTGGAGACTTGGGATTCGATTTCGTCAATGAGGGGTTTTAGTGAGAAGAGAAGTGTTGGAGAGAGAGAGGAAGGAGGGCGGGGAGGTCGTGGAGATGACGTTCGTGAGGGCCAGTTGGTTTGGTGTGGCGATGGCGAGCGCACCGAGAGGGGGGCTGCCAAGAGAGATTGCGGAGGGCGAAACGCCGCTGCGGTTGGCGCCGACGCGATCGCTGTCATTGCGGACAGCAACGAGGCTTTCCACATAGTGTAAGGATGGTGATAGATGATGATGGAGTTGTCTGGTATGGTAATAATATGTGTGAGAATATATTTTATATGTTGTGTTGTGTGCTGTATGTTTACAGGTGAGGCTAAGTATATATTGTACACAACGACTGTCGACCAGTGCGGACGACGCAAAAAAATGGCGCCATCGTACATCGGAAAATCTTGGAATCCGGATCATACCTTTTTTTGTATGGAAATGTAGATTCGCTGGAAATGAAATAACTTTTGAAATTACTAGGAATACGTATCTATGAATGTCACAATTTAAAGGTCCGCGACTCGTAAAAATATTCCTTCACATGAAATCTTTGGCCGCCATGAATGGCACACACATCGCAGTCTGCCGCCATCCTGTTCCATCAGTACCATCATGTACTTTCGTCGCGACTTACAATTCCCCATCGACAAAGAAAGGCAATGCATCCACATGATTGATTGACCATTTCTTCAATCCTGCATTGAATCGCCTACATCATGACATGACTGCCACGCTCGCTCGACTCCCGCGATTCGACGTTGGTTTCGTCGCCGGAATTCATTCCCTCTCCATTCCATAGTCCGGCGAATATCATCGTCGCCTTCCTCCCATATTCCCGAGCGCGCTCATGTCCTGCACGCCCGACTCCCGCATCGAACGCTCCCTTTCTCCCGGAGACGAAAGCAGATTCGTACCGCATCCCTCCATACTCGCACCGGCAACATCGTCGTCCGTCCTGGAAAAGCACTTTTCCGCCAGGATGACCGACGTCGAACGCAAAGAACTCGTTCTGGTCGAAGAAGAGGTCGGGATCGTCGGAGCGACCATTTGTTTTACACCGCAGTCCTCTCCTGGTGTCTCTCCTCGCGTCGAGAGGAGGTTGGAAAGCAGCGGCGACACCGAGAATTACGTTGGAGAATTGAACGTGGGTACCTCCAACATGCGCATCGCTTCGAGTTTGGACAATCGAAGTATTACTGAGTATGAATTATTGGATGAAATTGAGTCGAGGGAACGGAGTGTGGAGGTGGAAGATTTGGATTTGACCGAGGATGTGGATGATCCCGTGGAGAGTGCGACTGGGAATGTCGCGAGGAGGGATGATGAACGAGAAAATGTCACATTGGGAGGGTCGCTTGGAAGTATTCCCGACAGTTTGCCGAGTTTGACCCCCTTTCGCCGAATCGAACCCTTGCCCCAAGATCCTCCCGAGATGCCACGGTTGACCAAAGAAAGCCTCTTTAGAAATCTCGAGTACTCGGATGAAGCTACTGCCTTCAGTCGCATGACGAAGAGTATGCTCTCTCGCATGAGCAAGTCGGGCAAGCTGAATGTGGACAACGTTGAACCGGATGGAGATTTATCCAATGCTTCCTCATCGCCGAAGGTCGATGATACTCCTATGCGTACGCTGAAGAATCTCAGGGCATTTTGGGAGAGTCGTCTTCTTGCTAAGGATGCGGAGGACACGGAAGAGGTCAAGAAGGAAGAGCTTACAGAGAACCGATCCGCGCAACAAGAACTTGACGCATCCGACTCCATTGGATCGAACTTTCAAGACTCTGGTATGAGTTCTCAAGCTTTCTCTCCTAGAAAGACTCTATCTTCGTTTCTTTCGGTGGTTCAAGTCTGTGTATCGTTATGGGTGCTACGTCTTGCATTTCGCTGTGCCCTCAACCTCAAGAAGATCCTGGAGAAGATCTGCGATGGCCTCGCAAATAACATTAGTTCCACTACTGCGACTAGGGTTGATCCCTTAGACGATTCTACGAAGAATGTCAATTTGGACGAAACTGATGTAGACAAGGTTCTTGGTGAGACGCGTCTCAAGTTATCGAATCTGTTTTCTGACGATTGCGTTCTAGATGAGAGAAACTCGTGCCTAGATCATTCCGGTGAACCTGTCGGCCCTTTCGAAGAAGTTGCGACGAATCAAGCAAAGCCATTTGCTTTTGGGTGGAGAAGCGTCGGAGGAACCTTCATTGTCGTGCTCGCTTTTGTGGCAAGTTTACTCGTGCGTTTCTTCACTGCAAGCAGCATTCTTGTTTCCGATGTGTCTTCGCAGCATGTCTGTCTCACCACAAACGCCACGAGTTTTGACTCTGTCCCACTGTGGGAGGTAAATTTGTCGCCACCGGAGAACATTCATCTGGAAATTCCTGTCAAGTCGAACTTTCCAAGGATGGCTTTCCTAGCATCTCTTGTCATTGCTTTGCTTAGTGCGTTTATGTTCCACTGGGATCTCTTCCGGTTATCCGTCAAGACACGTTCAAAGTATGCGTCTGGAATTTGGAGTTCTCAGGAGCACGAACAGTTCCTTGAAGGATACGCACAGCATGGTTCAAAGTGGAAGCTTGTAGCGTCGTTTATTCCCACTCGTACGTGAAGACTTGTTCTGGGTTTCGTCCGTTTTCAATACCTCTGTCGTTTTACCTCGTTTCGGCTTATTTTTTCAGGCAACTACCAGCAAGTGAAAACTCACGCTCACTATTGGATGAAGGTGGGGTCCCCTGAGGTCATGAAGAAGTCGCGAAAGATGACTCTCGACACTACACCGAAGTCGACGAAGTCTGTCGTCTCAGACGGGGGGTCCACTGACGTCATGGGGAAGAGGTCCAGAACGATGACTCTCGGCAGTACTCCAAAGCCAACGAGATCTGTCGCCTCTACTCAGACAACACCCAAACTCTCTAATATCACCACAACTTTGTTTGATGAAGTAATCAATAAGCCCGAGTACAACAGCCGAAATGGTTTGGATACTGGAACTCAATCCGCCAAAAAGCGTTCACAGACCAAAAAGAGCTCGTCCAGATATTCTTTGTGAAAAATGAGGAGTTATATGATTTCACTTCTTTCCTGTTGAAGCAAATTATGATTGCCATTGCATTTGAATATTGATAGTTTGGGTCGGATGCACTGCAACGACGCGAATGTTTTTACTGTCACTTACAAGCTAAATAATGAAAGTTAACTATTGTGTGTTGATGTTTAGTACTGTGGTTTCCAGCTTTCTGTTGCAGAACAACGAATAGATTGGGTTACATGCACCGCGCTGGCATGGTGGCACTCGCTACCATTTATGCAGTTAAATAAAGGGACTGCAGGCACTCTATTGAATACTTAGGCACTTATCAGCTTTCTAAAACTACGTAGCGTCGAGTGGTCGCAAGTATATCGCATTCATCTGACCAAAACATTATATTAACTTCGAACCTTCCTGTCTCATGCCCAACTCGTCCCATCCCAAAATATCTCTAATCTTTTCCAACCGATTGAGGTTGGTATTTTTATCACTGACAGGCTGAGTCAATGGATACACGAATACGGATGATCTGGATACGCTCCTGTACAAAACTATGTTGTCGTCAGGTCTGAGAAGGAATTCAATGTCATCGAATGTCAGTCCTGGTGGATATTCAGTGGGAATGGTTGCGTGTAGATCTGATGGTTGGCCAGTGGAATATTTGTAGATTGTAACAATTGTTGGTTGTATGAAAAAGTTGCGTCAGCNGTAGATTGTAACAATTGACCGATGTATGAACAAGTTGCGTCAGCGATGCAAAAATAAAGAATCCCTACAGGTCCATTCAGATTGCAGATGTCAACAGTAAAAGAACTCCAACAAGTGCTTACATTCGTCGGTCAACTCAACAATTTCTACTCTGTCGTCGACTCCTTTGACCGCGGCGACTAAACTCTTCCAAGCCTGGAATCAAGAACGAACAAAAAATCATTGTACGTCGTGACATCCGAAAAACTTGGGGATTTGCGAGCCATTCAAACATTCATTCTTACCACTCGGGCATCGCTCGTTTCCGTCAGATAGGTCCAAGGAGGCGAAAACCTAGACGGATTCTTCACGGCACTGCAGCTCACACCATTCTCCGTTGCAGAGACGCCGGATAGTCGTCCATCCTTGTTGAATTGTCTGATTCATTTATAAGCGAAACCATATGAAAATTTCCGGCAAAACATTAGTCGAATGCAGCACTTGCCTGAGCTCCCCAACGCATTCGACCACGGTTCTCGTTGGGTTAGTATCCGTGTGACACATACGCCGTCCGGCCGACGTCGCAGCCTGATTGGTCGGCACATCTTGAACAGCGTTGGATGGAGAAGCGGTCAAGGAGTTGAAAGCGAGTGTGTTTAAGATGGATGCCGAAAGTGTCTCGAGGACTGCTCGACGTCGTTGCAGAACGGGGAATGTGGCCGGAGGAGGGTTGGGGAGAGGAGTGCTGGCTTTGGATGCAGCGGGTGCGAGTGATGAAGCCGTTGGGAGGCAAGATGACAATAGTATCCATGATAATATTATCATTGTTGCTGAGGATAATTATTGGTGAACCCAATCCTATCAGAACTTGGGATCGTAGGCCGTCGGCTCGGTGCGATCGGCCCTTTCTTGGGAAGATGGCCTGACGATGGCAGCGTTTTTGCCTGTTTTGGCAATGGCTGTGCACGAGGTTCTCTTACGAGCTCTTTTACGATATCGTACCATACCTACCTCCTCCTGAAATCTGAGGCTTTTTGATGTGCTGTGTGCGAGGTTCTCTTGTATGTTGTGTAAATAGAGTCGTTCGTTGGTGGGTATTGTAAAGTTGCGTACAGTAGTACATCATCTGTTCTTATTTATTTTTGCCCCAAATCTGAAAATAGTGGCTCCAACCACAGCGCGTCTCATGACCTGTCTTTCGTCACTACGGTACTTGTTTCACTCTCGCAACTAAAGAGCCCAAAGCATCAATCACCTTGAGCTCGACACTTTTCACATCTGAATAAACGCGTCGTCAAAATAATGTTCTCTGCCAACGAAAACATCCTACTTAGACAACACAAACGACGAGTCATTGAATACATCGAATCCTCCATCCCTCAAAATGCATTGGAACTGGGAACCACCGTGATGGTCATGCAAGTTTCTTGCAGGCAGCCGGGGTGCGTTCCACTGGAGACCGCAGTGACCATTGTGTTCCCAAAACCGCCGAGAAACGTCAAGGCAAGATCGGATCAATCCACAAAAGAAGAAACTCCCGCTTTTCCTCAACCGCTCATACCTGGATTGGAGGAGTCTCGTATTGGTGGGTCTTTCAAAACACGAATTCTCAAACCATTAGCGGATGTTAGCCAAGATGATGTATTGGATGCATTGCCTCCATCATTCAAAGGGGGGAGACGGACCGTAGAGTCGATCTGTTTAAAGGCGCGCGATACAGTGTTTGCACAAATAGGCCAGCTTGTTGGAGATGACGACGCAACTGACAGCAAAGAGGGAAGGAGAATGGTCGCAGAATATTTGCAGCGTTGCTTAGTTGAATATGTGGAGAGAGATTGCAAGGCTCCTGAGTGGGGGGAGCCTTTTCCTCCTCTGGGTAATGATCGAAAGATGCATGATCCAGGAGAGAGTCAGCCAACGACTGAAATGATAGAAGAAAGAGGAAGAACTAAAGTTACTATGACTGATATGTGGGGTAAAGGAAATATTGTTTTTCGCCGTGCTGTCGATGGTGAGTGACCGTAACCTTTCGATAGAGAGACGCATTCTACCGTTTACTTATAAATACCGACATGCGTCACCGGGCGCATAGAGGGATCTACATCACTACAAATACAATTTAAAAGGGAACAAAATCATAGTTTCGGTAACATCCCACAGCACACTGTTCAGCCAGTCTCGTCCAATGTCTCGTCGCACGTTCTTTTACAACAAATTACTAGGAGCGAACATGCCCCAGGTATTCGTAGACCAGGATGTCCATGTTGTGACCCAGACAGCGCCAGCACTTATGCGGATAACATGCTGTTTTGAACTTTAGTCACAACTAGCCATCATCTTGATTAAAGTACTAAGGATTTCATTCCGTCACTCAGGACGTAGATTTTGTTGTGCTTCGCTCGTGCACCTACCCACAAAGGCAGTGGGGAAATCTTTTAATAGACCGTACACCATACCAAAAGCGAATTTATTCCCTGCAATCTTACTCAACGAGTAAGGGTAGACTTTTATTGCATTATCTTGTCCTGGTGTACCTGCGAAAGGAATCAGAATTTTATCACGAAGGAATGTGTTCCATTCATCAATTTTACAGTGCCAACGAATTAAGTCATGTATGCGTACGAAATGGTCACGATCAGGAGTATCGATTTGCAAATACCTCAAAGTTGAATTCGCCTCCAGACTTGTTATCATCTCATCAACACCACTTGTATCGTCTCCGGGGTGGTTGTCGGCCACATTCAGCCAAGTCAGTGTAAAATTACGACGAATACTTATAGCTATTGCTTTCATTCCCGAAGCTGTAATCTTACATCGAATAAGGGATAGCTTTGAATTCGATGTCGAGTGGACAATAGTCAAATTAGTTATGTTGTCGTAATAGAAATTAATGGTAAAGAGAACATACCTTTGTTAGTGTCCGATTGCATTCTAGTAATCGAGCGATTTCAAAAGCCCCCTTGTCACCCAAGTCATTGGCACCCAAGTTCAAGTCAACAACAGCCGATGGATAAATAAGCAAGGCAATCCTAAGCGCTCTCGTTCCTTCCCAACCTATACGATTCAACCTTAAATTCAATCTCGTGGTGAAGCTGTTGTTACTTGCTGTCAATGCATCTGCAAGCTGACGGCACCCATTATCTCCTATCAAAAAACACATTGCATCGATCCACTTAAGCGAGGAATCATTGCATGATACTCGGTACAACGTTTCGGTCCACATTTTTTCAGCCATTGTGCTGACCACTCAGCAAAGAAAGACACATGTCAATGCTTAATTTTCTAGCATTAAACGATGACCACTCTGTGTTCTGTATGGTATGGTATTGTAGCATGGCAGCATGGCAAGAACATTCATGTTGGGACAAATAATAATACGTAAATACTCACTACGTCTGCTAATATTGTATTGTATTATTATCCCTTGCACGGAAGCGAGACAGATGTCAGAATTTTTGGCCTATTCTGCAAGCAGAATAACCGCGCGGCGCCTTGGTCCTCATCTGATGGGTGGATGATACGCATCTGAGTGAGAGAAGGTGAGGTAGGTTAGGCTATTCGTGCAGGCAGAAAATTTTGCGTACTCAGACAATATTCAGAATTCGTGCTACCAGGAATACTACCCGTATCTTACCCG
>JALLPD010000902.1:0-17469 GCA_036940065.1 Cyclotella cf. meneghiniana
CATCTTCTTAACTTCATCTTCTTCTTCTACTTCTTCTTCTTATTCTTGTACTTATTCATTTTCTTGTTCTTATTCTACTTTGTCATTGCCTTCTCCTTTAGCTGCTCTCTTTTCTGCTCCACTTTTCTGTTTTTTCTCTTTCTTCTTAATTTTTGTCTTATTGTTCTCATCTTCTCCTTGTCTTTTTTCTCCTTTTGCTTCCTCCTCTCCTTCAGTGAGATACTTTTTTGGCTTTGAAGATTGTGGGTAATTTCATTTTGCACCTACATGATTACCTATGAAGACATTTCATTGTTAAAAAGGCCACTGTACATTGTACATCCTGTGTATTTAAAATCATATCATTTTTCAAGATATTGATTTCTCATTAGTTTGTTTGCATACACTGAATGGCACATGAGCTGCATGTGTTCATTGCCATACATCCCCATTTGTTTTTCACTCAAAATTATCTTGACTTTCTTGGTTTCTTCCTTAAATCTCCAACATAACAAGTATCCTACATGTCAAAAAGTAAGTATGGGATGAGGGCACTATACAAGTTGTAAGAAAGGCACCTAAATATTATTACTCTTAGCTTTATGCTTCCTCTGTTTTCATGAATGAAACTTTGGTAGTCAAGCCGCTGCAAAAACCCTTGCAGGGGCTGCTAGTGGTCAGTGGTAGGGACTATGAACAATGACTCATAGCCCGGTACCATACCTATTCATATCCCATTGTCTACTGACTATGATGACAACTATGAGCCATTTATCACTAACAAAATTTCTAGTAAAAATATCCCCATGATAACTACATGTAAGACCACATGTACACTTAAACATACAAACAGCATACAAAACACCCTACTTCCTTGCCCTCAACACCCTATGCTCAGACACTTGTTTACTCCTGGTTCTCTTCAATTGTTTTGCACTTGTCTCTTTAGCCCTCTTTGCAGTTGACTTCGTGCCGCCCTTGCCTCCTTCATCCTCCTCCATTCATGCTGGCTCCTTGCAATCATCCATTGTTGTTTCTCAGTCTGACCCTGGTGCTCCGTCCTCTTCCACTGCCTCTCCTGATCCAGGTGTTCCTTTTGGGGCCATGTCATGCTGTACCTCTTCAAGTGATCAGGTAGGATAAAACTGCTGCACTGGACTATATTACATCCAATATACTCATCTTCCAAGCAGAGATGCTCCTCAATGCTCAACTTTGACCTCCGACTGATACTTCCACTCCTGTCAACCTGGCATACTGGCATACTACAAATCATGACACTTCCCCTGGCTATTAATGGTCTTCAAAGAGTAGAGGTGGCAAATGTAACAGCTCTGCTTCCTGACCCCAATCTTGGGCCCTTTCTTCCACTCTATTTTTGGATGAACAACTGATCCATCACCACGCCCAGTAATTAATACAACATTCTTTGACCCCATCTGGAAAGGGTTGTGCCATACACTAGGCTGCTTTGTAATTCAATACCTCAAAAGACCATCAGACAAAGACATCCCGATGAGATCTACCATTGTCCTCACATCAAAGTCATCAACAAAGTCTTTGTCCATATTCTTGTAACAGCCATACTCAAGATCCCAGATATGCCCGTAATGCTGCCTTCTATCCCACCAAAGCAAGTGAATGATTGCCATGTTGAAAAATGTCATGAGAAGCAAAACACAACAGTTCATTGTGAGTCAGCATTTTTGAGGACCAATGAATTTTGACAAGCTTTGTTGTATTTGTTGATTAAAGGAAGAAACTCATTGAGCATGTGAGCAACAGTCGGCAGGGGAAGTTCCTTCTCCTGGACATTCCCAAAGTCAACTTCATTGTGAGAAAGATGAGGCTGGTCATGCATCACTGTGGTGCCACACAAGCTAATGATATAGGCTACTCCTTTTTGCAACCAGACGTATGCTATTGCAAAGATTTCCACATCAGCAATGGATGTTGCATAACAACCCAGTGACCTGCTGGTTTGAAACCTTGCCTTGCAAGAAGGACTTTGTGAAGCACCTGCATAGGAAAATAATTTACGTTCTGCTTTATGATGAAAGAGAATAAACATTGCACTGCTTTGTCAATTCAACACAGCTTTCAACCGAGCCAAACCATGCATCTCCTCCAACCCATCCACCATCCATAACTTTGCTCTCTTCACATTGTCGCAACACCTTGGCACAATGATAGCTAATCTTTTCATTGCTTGGTAGAGGTGACTTGACAGGTGGCAGACTGTACTTCTTTCTCCATTGCTCATTAGATGAGTCAAAAAGATCATGGTGGACAAATATTCCAGTGGTACATTCCATGGCATTGCAAATCATAGTGCCTCAAGGAATGGGTTTCCTTTGTTAGTGAGATATATGTGGGAGCCTGCCTCTCTTACTCGTCTTTGGCTGCCATCTGGACATACTCTCATCCAACATCAGATAGATGACACAAAGTACTTTTGTTCACAGCCCATTGTACTTATCAATGAATGGTGCAAGGAAATCAAATGGAAGTTCTGCTTGATTAACATCCCAATACTTTCTATCAGCCCACAGGTATGGGAAGCCATGGAGGAATGCTTTGAAGTAATCCTTTGGAATGTACTGGCCATAATTTGGGAACTCTTTCATCCCTGATGAATTACCTCTCCGCCACAGACCAGCAACTCCTTTATGCACCTCAAGCACTGCTGTAACCATGAGAGTTAAACAGATTTTAAGCAAGGCATCAGGATCTTCTGCATCCGGACGGTGGAACTTTATATTATCTTTTTCTATTCGGGATTTCCAGACATTTGGCTGCTCTGGATTGGTGGAGTCATGAGACAAGTATTCATCCAACACACGGGCCTTTCCCACAACAGATGGAAAGAACTTTTCAAATAAGATTGTGTTGTAATCAACTTTGTTGGGGTCTTTATCCCATGGAATGTCATCAGTGAATGGTTTGTCGGGGATGGGATTTGAAGCTTGCTCTGTCTCCATTGGGCACACAGTAATCTGCTCTGTCTCAGAGAGGATCTTCCACATTAACTCATCATTGTCACCATCACCGTATTTCAATTTGAAATTGGTTGCAAGTGCTTGCAACTCTGTGTCCAAGAGTGAAAATGCTTTGTATGAGTCTCCAATGTGGTCGGATGGCTTTTTGGCTTGCGGCTGCTCCGTCACCTCACATTCCTCTATCACTGCATCATGTTGTGGATCATAGGCTGTTTCTTCTTCTCCCTTTGCCAGGACAGTAATGTCCTTTCTAACGACCAGTATCTCATTGCAATCACTTGGCAACAAATCCAACTGTACTTTGTACAGCTTGCTATTGGGAGGCTTGCCAACAACTGTTCCATAAAATCGAAACTTGTCGGATTGGTACAGTTGCAGAACTGCATACCCCGGGGTGTCTACTGGCACCCTATACTTGACAATCTTCCTCTCCACGAATACCCTCTTACCGGTACCAATTGTTTGCTTCTTTGTAAATCGACTTGGCTGCCTGGAAAGCAAATTTGATTCCTTCTTTTTGCCAGAATACTTCTTCTTTCTTGCAGTGGTAATGGCAGCAACTGTGCCTCTGTCTGTGTGGTGAGGCTCTGACGCAGCCATAGTGGCAGACGGGATGTCTGCCTCATCCTCAGATTCAAAGGGTTCAGCTGGAGGAAAGTGAAGTGGTGACAATTCAGAATCGTCGGGTCCTGCTCCTTGAACTGTTGGAATATCAGGGGGGCCATCTTGGTTCTCAGGAGGTAGCGGGGTGCCATCAGCATTGACAGGTTTCGGCATGACTGCGTGCGTGGAGAAGAAAGTGTTGCGATCACAGAATGATGGTTTCTGTTATCCTTTTTGGTCGATTCGTCGATGAGGATTGTCCGTGTGAAGATGGCTGTGGATGTGTGTCTTCACCGTAAAATAACGACATCGAGAGGCCTGACACAAATTCTTTTTTTAGATATCTCTACCTTGTACAATAGGAATTAATACTAAGATACGTAAAATCTTTCCAATTAATGACGATCGTAAGCAACCAACGATAACCAATTTCATGGCATTCTGGTGCGTCGATGACACCGGAGAAGTAGCCGTCAGACAGCCAACAACCTGAGGAAGGATTTTGGCATGTCACGTCCAGGCTATGAGCAAGGGATTGCAGTTGAACGCTTGAACGCAACAACAGCATTTTGGGCTATGAATGGGACTATGACATAGGGTAGGTTCATAGTCCCCACCACTGACCACTAGAGAGATAATAATAGCCTACAAGCAAACACAACAGGAGCCCGCCCATACGCGGACATAGAAATTAAGGGCTATAATTTTATTTTGCGCGATAACATTAGCACGCACGGTGGCGTAATGACCTTGTGGGCTAAACGATTTTTTTAGGGCAGAAAAATATCTTGGGCTACTCGGGACAATAGCCCAGACATTCAGCCCAGTCGGCTGCGAATGGTGCAATGACAGAAGTATTGTACGTACCATACGTATTGCGCCATTATACGGTGATATGGCCTATATTATTTTACATGCAGGTAGGAATGCAGTATGGTAGGAAAGACTTTAGTTTGACTTTTTGCACAGATCGGCCAATGCGGCCCCCAACGCCAGCCAACGCACCTTCCCCAAATCCTCTGCCTTCGTGGCAATACGCAGTTGGCATAACGATGCAAAAGCAAACCCCTCTATTCTGTTCCATGTTTGAAACGGAATCCGACAGGGAAGCTCGTCTATTTGTATCTCGACTGCAATCGCATCCTATACCAATTTGGTGGTACCGAAGACGCGTTAACAGAACGAACAGCATTGGCGAAGATCCTCCTGTTAACAACGACGCGTCTCCATTTCCAAAATCATGGTCTATCAGTTATAATCCGTCAGATGCCAATGAATTTCGCAAGCAACTGGCGACTGATATATTGTTTGACGAGCAAGGTTACGAGAATGATTCGCCCATTGTAAGAGCCGCGACCGATGATTCAAGTATATACTCAACAGCATCTCAAGAGCGACGACATCGGTGGGAAATGTCGAGGGATAAAGAAGGAAACTGTATGAAACACCCCCATGTAAAATTGGCAGAAAAGAGATCACCCAAAGACAATTGGAAACCTCGTCTTTCCAAAATGTTCGTGAAGTATCAGAGGAAGAGCTACTCTGGTGAAATTGATCTTGAAGGAACGGAATGGACAGTTCTTCTTGAAGAATGCCCTGAATGCAAAGTTGAATCTACACGCGAGAGAAAACGACAATATCAAACAAAAGTGATGTCCCGAAGCACCAAGTCTTCGTTCTCAATCCCAAGCAATAGAATGGTGACACACGAACCTTTCCCAGCAACCATTACAATAACCGAATCTCACCCTCATTTATCGGAGGGCTCGCTCGCATTAAAAATTAGGACAGACCCTGTACCTATCGAGCAAAGTAGGCACTTATCGTGCACTTTGGATGAGAGTCAACGGGAAGAAAATCCACTTTGGAAGTGGAGCACCCCCGATGGTTGTTTAGACTTTTTGGTGCCATGCAGTGCCGACGGAATTCCCCTTACGGATGATCTTGATAATGTGAACAGAGCGCAATCATCAAACTTTCAATATACACCGCGGTATCAAATTATGGAAAGAATTATTCCATTGTCTTGCATCGACCACATTTCTCGGGGAGGCGACGCATGGGACGTTCTTCGTCAATCTATGGGAGAAAACGATTTGGGGTGCCGATGTGATCTGAAAATTCATGGATTTTCAGATCGGTTGTTGAGATTCGACGTCATAAGTTTTAATAGTATTTCTCAGTGCCAAAGTGACAGCAAGGCGCAGAAGATGAGATACAGCTATGCGGTGGTTGACTTCATCAAATCGTCCATATCGTGGATCGTCAAGGCGGATGGCATACTCGATAATGAGAGTAGATCTGCAGATGATCAAGCATCTTTAGGAAACTACACGAGCGAACAAGTCATGTCTAGTCTGAATTCTCTTGTCGTGTGGGATCGTGAGCGACGGGAAATCGGAGTGGAAGGATGGATAGATTGCTTTTCTATCTGTTTGGAGGAATATCTGAGCTTGGGAGTACCAACTGCACGCAAGGACTACAAACCAGTAGTGAAGAAAAAACATGCAAGAACTTTTTAATGAACTTAAAATGATATTTTGATAGTTACAATGACGTCATAAAGGATATTATTTAGTTAAACGAGGCTTGAAAATATTTCCATAGCACGCTGAACACAGCTCCTTGAATGGCATTCGTCAATAGACGGGTCTGCAGCCCACGGCCGAACAGACCACGAAGACCATCGGTTTCAAGTATTAGAGTTAATGCTTCCTGATACGATATTTCCTTACTTTCCTTGCTCGCCCCAAGCCCACCCACTTGCTTCGTAGTTTTCAAAACGCGTAGGCTATTTGAAACACAATCGGACACGCAGGATGCAGAGAGACCAAGAGCTGCTGATCGCACGAGGAAGAGCAGAAGATCGTCTTCTTTGGATACGATTGGTAGGGCATCATTCAAAAAGTTGTATGTTAAGAACCATGGAAAATGGCCTGCAGCTGTCAAGTACGCAAGAAATCAGTTGAAGGGTGTGCGAGAGAACATTTAAAAACAGGTCAAGGGACCATACCTGTCGCAGCAGCTGTTAAGAAAACCGTATTAAGATAAGGTGCGTCGAAGAGTACAGTATTGAAAAACAGAAGACCAAACTACGATAACCATCATACCTGACGCTACAGCACCTTGATAGAGTGGAGAAGGACCTACTTCCGCTACTCGCTCCATCAGCCTTTCGAGACCTTCTCTGCCTTCCACTTGCATAGCAGTTTTAGAGGTATCAATCGGCATGAGAAAGATTCGCCAAGCACCTGCTGCAATGCTTCCGGCCGCTGTTTTCAGAGGAAGTGGTAAAGACGAAGTCTCGGGCATCGTATCCAACAAAGTCAACATTCCAACATTCGCCGCTGTATCTCCAAAACGAGTTAACGGACCTTGGAAAATTGCAAAAGGTAGGCCTTGGCTTCATACATGAACAGGTGATTGAATAGAAGAGAATTAGACATGCGTGGCAATCATCCATCAGATCAACAAGACGGGAAGGAATGAAAACAAAACTACTCACTAAAGTCGGGGAATGCCACCATCTGAGTATAATGTTCTTAACGATTCACTCAATGTTCCCCCATATCTATATTGATAATTCATAGACGTTCGCAGCCACATTAGGGAACAAACTTGTACAACTGCCGCTGCCGCACCAGCTTTACCTCCTGCTCAGAGAATGAAGTTAGAGGACTATGATATTAGCCTGACTCTCGAAGAATTCGGGGTTCCGCTTAAGAATTGTTCTTGTTTAACAAGTTATCTTACCTCCTAGTGCCTTCTTTGCGGCCTTGTCAAGAATGGCACGAGTATCAATGGGGGCTTTGGCTACGATTTCCTCCCTCCCTATGCCATTACTTGCTGGGGCGGTTGTAGTTGCCACAGCAAGTGAGGCAGGGCGAAAGCGTTCTTCTGATCTTAGTATAGACGTTTCCGTAGATGCTGAAGCAATTTCGGAGAGGGCCACTAGAGACGTAGCCCCCACCATTGCGGCAAAGAGCCTCCTCCTGCCCGGTTCTTGACAGTCATCGTCGGAAAAAATAGTATGATGAGCATGTTGGTTCACTTCGACATCTAGTTCGTTAAATACCTGCCGCGCTGGTAGCGTGGGTAACTCCAATCGGTCTGCGCTCGGTACGGCGAATCCAATAACAAGTTGTGGCGAGTTGATTAGGACAAGACATGAGATCACGCTGCGAAGGTTCATCATTTTCGGGCTGCTCATTAGTATGCTGTGCGTCGCGCCATGGTATTTTACGATACGTACTTTTTAAGCGCGGCGGGGACTCAAAATTCATTTCGTCGACGACAGACGCTTCTCGCACCAACCGACCACCATGACGACGTCCGACAGCTTGCCGCCGCACACCCAGGCGCCCCCTCCGCCTCCCGAACCTGAATTAAATAATTGCATCAATAATATCATTGCAGAGGTGAAGCATCCTAATTCATCGTCGACTAGAGGCCAAGCCAATCTCCACTTCGCGATGGTGGGCCTGTCGATGATGATCGCGCGGGAACAGGATGGACATCGGCCGTAAGACTTCATTTTACTAATATCTACTCCTACCATCATTATTTTTATATATTTTTCTTTCAAGACTTTTCTGTTGTTTCAAGTCAACTTCACACTAAACTATATCTCTTTGCCTTCCAATTCTTATGAATTATCAGTTCAAATGAAGTGGACTCATTGACCACGTTTCCGATAACACAAACGCCTGCAATGCGTGAATTGATCACAAATCCTCAGCTATTTCAAGTCATTTTGTCAATGCTTTCAAGTAATACACTTGTTGGTGTGTCAGGTCACCAAACTGATTGTTCTCTAGACATAAATAAACAAGGCAGGAAGCGTTCGCCATCTGAAGAATTAGCTGCGCATGCAAGGAAAAAACAAATGCTGACCTGTCGACAAACATCTCAATCCCAGCTTCCTGGAACCAGCACGAGTATCTCAACAGGTTTGCCTGATTCTGCCTCTAATCATCGAGTCTTTGCTGCCACGGTATTGTACTCGGTACTTCAGCACATGGATCATTGGCCAATTGAGCTAATGAAAGTATTTGCAGAGGACGCGTTCGGACCAAGAACGTGGGTTGACAATGAAATTTGTCGCGACCTAGTTTCCAACCTGCAAATGTCTCTGAATCCGGTCGTGATTGGTGAACCAATTGATGCTGCTACATCCTTGATCGCAGATGAAGTAGAGAGTTACTTTTCATCCCTTATTTCTCGGATTGAAAAGAACGAGTCAAGTCCTATGTCTTTACCAACAAGACGAGTCATAATTTCGTCACAGCAACGAATGCCAAGCGCAAAGGAGGTACAGATGCAATCGAGGCAGACTGAAGCGATGGACGACTCGGCGTCTTCTTCCTCGGGTGAGGAGGAAGTTTTGGAATCAGACATCAGGGAAGTCTGTCCCATTATACCTCAGTATCAGGATGTCGAGTCTCTTGGAATGCTGAATAAGCTTTTCCGACGGAGCCCTAGCTCAAATCTAAGAATTCGCTCGCGATACGTAGGTCACAATTTAGAATTGGCACATGAGGCTATAAGTGATGCATTAACAGATCGTCTGAGTTCTAAGTCCAAACAAAACTCCCGTCTTTTGCAAGCGTTGCCGGGTTTTTTATGCATCCCCCGAGTACGGTGTTTGTCGTCAAGACATCTGGAAAAATGGCTTCAATCACCAGCGCTGGCGGGGCTTGCAAGGTAAGTTCTCTTGAGGATCTCGAATGACCCATGAATTCCGTCATCAATGCGCCCCAACACTCTTTCAAACCCTGACTCATCTCAAGGAATCTTCTTTCTCGAATCGCGAGAAATATGGCTAACGAGGACCCGCCTTTGCCAGATGATGTAGAAGTTATCGACAACGTATTAAAAATGAAACTCAAAGCCAATCAGGTCAGTCTTTTGTCTGGAAGCCTTCATTCGCACGTGATAAGTCTAACGCATGGATACTCCTGAAACATATCAGTTCTCTATGCATGTTGAAAATATCGCGTTGATTGCGACGAGAATGTAAGTTGCTAAAATGCATATTGTCATCACGCTATTGTCAGACATGGACCGAGATACCGACCCATATTTTCTATTTTCTTAAATGTTAGGCCAACACAAGCTGTGGCGAAACAGGTATTCATGTTTTGTCTTACCGGCGAAAAAACGAACGAGGGTAACGTTGTTCTGGACCCAAGTCCCGATCATTTAGAAATTCTACGTTCTGTCTACACAGTTCTTGATTCAGATTTGGCTGCTCAATCGTTGGCTTCTGCCATCTTGGCTGTCACATCACACTCAACGCAATCTCATTCGCGAAGCATGCGCCTGGTAGTCAACGCTCTCGGAGATCGGTATGATGGATTTACTTTTACCGAATCTATCATCAAATCCCAAACAGGTTTATCGACAAACGTACGTAATGTCAATCAAATTGCATGGTTTATATTCGAGTGCGCAATGCTTGTTGGGTTAAGAAATGGATTGGAGGATGAGTTGGTGTCCAAAATGCTAACTCTACGAAAAGCAATACTTCATTGGTGTGTGACTGAACTAGGGGGTATTTACTACAATAGAATATGTAAAGAAGAACGGTCCCGATGCAACAACTCTTACGATGGAACCGGTGTTGTTACGACAGCACCGGGGGGAGCTGGTTTCGATAGCTATTTTGATAGGAATCCGCGCCACGAATGCGACCAGGATTATTCTACCCACGAATTCATGAAAAAAGTGCGTTCTCTCTTATTCTTAAATCCTGCAACTTCAAATGAACTTGCGGTGTTTTCAGACCATAAATTTGACAACGAAGAATCCGAATGCATCGACTTCTGCTGCCGCTACAGTTACGCTGTTGACGATGAGATGTTGAACATTGTTTTAGAGTCTCCCTATATTACACCATCGACGGCCATTGCGATTATTGAGAATTTAGTACTCGGATGTAGTTCTGCTCAAGAAAACATTGCTATCAGTAGTGGTGTTATTTGGAAAGTATATAAACTCTCAGAGTATGTTCCTCAACTTCGTTCAAATGTTTGCAAAGAAGATCTCAAGTTGCCAAGGTTAGCTCACCCTAGTTTATGGTGGCGTGTGACAGCAATTGCACTTGTGGTGTGTAGTCTTTCTTCACATGTCGGCATTGCCATGTGGAAAGAGCATCCTACGCTTAGAGCGTTAATCAAAATGACAACATCACAAAAATATCGGTTTCCCACTGTTGATTGCGATGAAGCCCAAAAGGAAGTAGTTCGACTTGAAGAAGCAAAAGCGAGAGAAAAAGAAGCAAAAATCGCCGAACTTCTTTTTGCGTCACCTAAGCCGAGTATAACACACGATCCTAAGCCCACGGCACACCGCCCTCCAGAATATCGTCAAGGATTACGTACATCTGCTCGACAAAAAGAGAAGAAGGACAGACTTGTCGCACTGGAACAAGAACGAAAAGCATCAGCGATTCATGCAGAACAGATGAAGTTACGAAGGCAGCTTAAAATATTGCAAAGAAGTATTATGATCTGGGAGCCTGTGCAATGTCCACGTAAACCTCCTAAAGAATCAATAGAAATGCTCCTATCTATCGACGAGACCTTCAATTTGGCTGACAAGTTTAGATCGTCCATCGAACCGGATTTTTTACTTCAAACAATTGGGGATGGCAGAAGTGCCATTGAGCGAGCTTAGTGAGTGCGCTTTCATATTTTCTCTTTGAAGCCATATCAGATACTTGTTGTCTTACTTGTTTCGATACCTTTTGGCATCAGTGATTGGCTCATTCCGATAATATCATTGCATCCAGAAATTATTCACCGTTTACAACCTAGTGCAACTTGTTTTCTTCTTTTAAGAGCATATGAAGCAGAAGCCGGTAAAAGCAACAGAGAACTTATTGGTCTATCTGCTCCCCTACTTTCACACGTTAGAAAATGCCTTAGCGGAGATTTTGGTGAACGTCACTCTCTACTCGCATTGGAACTGCTCTTAACGGACATCGCAGATGAGAGTGCAGATCGTCGAAGATGCTCAAGAAAGGTTCTTCAACAATCGATACCGAACACTTTTGGTCTTTGTGGCTGGATGCGGCAACTGAAGTTCGCGGCTAATGCAAAATCTGTCATCCCGCTGACCATCGCATACGTCGTAAGTATTTACTTTCCTCTTTTGGCTTTATCAGCTGCTGTATCCTAATTGTTTTGGTTTGCTTTCGTGCCAGTGTCGAGCTCTTGCTTATGAACGCGGGAAAGTCCTCAGCGTTCTTATTATATATTTGCATGAATACAAAATTTTTCTTATTGAAAATGAATTAGAAGATAGCAAGTTCAGCTTCATTGGATCGCTGTGTGCCCTGATTTCGACGCGGCCGCATGTAGTTTCAGATGCAATGGATAGTGACGATCGATTGCGGAAATTAGTTCTGTCAGAAATAACGACAGCTTTCGACGAGGCGATGATATCCAGCAGTGACAGCAATGACAACTGCGTCGAGTCCTCGTTGGTTTCTATTACGCTTCCAATAAAGGATCATTCTCAAGCGACTAAAAGCATCGTGGTTTCATCCTGTCTGATAAGAGCTGCAGTTGTCGTTGTGAGTAACTGGCAAGATACTGGAAAGTACCAATGCAACACAAACATCATTGGGGAAGTGATGGGCCCAGAGGTATTATTCCAGCGCCTTCTCGAGTACCTAGTAATCCCTGTTTCATCAAGTAGTGCTTGCAAAACAGTTGACACGAAATCAGTCTCTGGATTAGCAAGCGCAGTTTACAAACACAGCAATATGCGTGCGTCTACTGTTGAAGATGTGAGTATTTTAAGGAAATATTGACTACTTTCCTCGCCGGCTCTCATTTTTCAATATCTCTCTGTGCCATAAGTGGGTGTCGCTTGCGAAAGCAAAAGATGGTATTGTGGCGAAACACGCTGCACTTTCTGCGCCAGATGTGTTTTTGCCACGCCTCCTTCTTTGCTGTGGCATATCTCAGCTGTCATTCTCAACAATGTTAAACCGTCTTAACGAAATAGGGAGGTCTTCACCAGAACCGAAGACATTTGGAGAGCTTCTTTCTCCTACTGCCATCTCTGCATGGGGTTTGCCGAGGATTGGAACTAGACGTATCTTAAAAAGAAGATTGCTTGGTCGTATTTTAGCTTACATGAGAATCAGTCGCAATGACCCTTTTAGCAATGATGACGAAAAATCATTAGATAAGAGACATGCGCCATTTGTTTCGTGGCTTTTCACTGAATGCAAGTCATGGGATGAACCCAAAAAGACTCATGCAGAAAGCTCAAGTTGTCGTGAAAATATCACTGCCTTTGCAACAGGAGATATTAATGCAGAAGTAGAGTTTGCGTCCTTAGATACTGGTGATTTTGATGCTCCATCATGGTCAACCGATCGTTCCATTGAAGTCACTGCCGAAATTTCACTCTGCCGAACAGAGTTCATAAGCGAAAATTTTATCCGATCATGCATCTTCAACGAGAGGCATATTTTACTGGAAGAATCGCTGGAGTTAAAGGAAAGATCATTTATCACGAATTCCCAGTATGATGACGGTTCGACTGCAAAAATACTACTTGAAATGTACTCAATTTTTAAAGACGAAGGCCGTTTTGTTCGAATCTTACTGAAATGGGTTCCCAGGTTATTGCAGATAGGCCGTGGCAACGACACATGGCATATCATATTTGTTGATGTCCTGGAAAAATCGAAGTACTCCCTCAAATTCGAGACTTGTGTTGCGCTAGTTAGCAGTTGTGCAATGCAATGGCCGCATGAGTACATTCTAGAATGCCAGAGATGGGTCGTTTCTCAACAAGCAAGATGCTGCCCATGGAATAGTCACCTGTCGCTGAAGCTAGTACTGCGCTTTCTTGTGCTCTCGTCTGAGCAGAAATCAGTCCACGTTTTTGATTATAATAGAACGCCGCCTTGTCGTTTTCATTATGTTCAGTCGCCTGACTGTGCAAAATGTATAGTTGATCTATCTCTTACCTGCTTGAGTCTCGACGACCAAAAATCTACCAACAGAGAAGTGTGCACAATTAACGCAAGAAATGTTCTCCCTGATGGGTTGGTCCTAATTCTTATTGTTGCAAAGGCGGGAAAGGAATACCTTGATTTGACGACTGAGCTTATCTTGAACCGCATTGATGAAAGCCCAAGAGTGTTCTCGTCGCTTCTCTTGCGTCTATATACTTTGTTCCCTTCGTTGACAAATCTATCAAAAAATAGACTGCGCACGTCATTGCTTCAAGGTGCAAAAGAACACATGGCGTCTTGGATGCAGCTGAGGTGTCCACTCGACAGTCAAATCAGGGCCATGATATCGTATTTATCTAAGTCACCCCACAAACCATTGTTGCAGTCCATTATTCAAATTGCCAGTCAACACCCTCTTCTTTTGATGCGTCACTTGAATGACATTTGGCGAGGGCTCATTGATGATGGTTCTGGGCTAGACAGCCACGGACAGCCTCTCATAAAGCGAGGTCGTATTCAAGGAAATATACCGGAAGTCTTTGCTGAGATAGATGGGCGAACGATAAAAGTGATGATTGTTCAATGGGGTTATAGTTTCAGTGAACCTGTTTGGTCATCCATGCTTGATTTGTTGTTGTCCATTCCATCAGAAGTCTTGTTCAGAGTTGGTGTTGATTCGGGGCTACATGAAATAATGGATGTCTATTCAAGACTGTTTGTTGTCCACACCTGTGAATTGAAATCAGAAACCAACATCATTCAACTCCGTGGAAAGTTCACCAGACTCTTATCTTTATTTGAATCCTACAATACTGCGCAGCACGAAGATGCCATTAAAGACTAGTTCATTCCATGTTTTATTGATAACGACCTGTAAAGAAAAGATCATTCATTCATTCGAAAATCAAACTATGAAAAATATAATTCGATTACATTGTTTCAACTTATGATCCCCTATTTAATGCCAATCAGAACACTGTACCCTTGTGGTACAGCATTCACGATTAGTCAATATTTGGTATAGTCAGCTGATGCCACAGTTGGATCAAGCATGAAAATACCCCTAGAGACATACCACCATCACATAGTGATTTGTTCCAGGGGGTGCCGGGCAATGGCTAGCGGGAGCGGACATGGTAAACGAGGTCTAAAACTAAGGAAAACAGTAATGGCCAGTAGCCCCGCCATGCAACTTTGGTTGCACTGGCGGTATTTTTAGAATTATGATGAACTAAGGGTCTTCGCAACCCATGATTAATCGTGCGTAACTCCCGTGNAGACGCATGAAGCGCAGGACCAAGGCGCCACGTGGTTATTCTGCTCGCAGAATAACCTAAAAATTTTCAAGAGTTCAGACATTTTCTATTTTTTACTTAAATTTGATACAGAAACGTGGACAACTTCATGCCCAGCAACGTTTTGCCCCTGCGATCATTTTTTGACTCCTAAGGAAAAAAAACCACCATGGCCGCCAAACCAATCCACATCCCCGTCGAACCCTCCGCCGACAACAACGACGATATCGAAGAATCCATGTTCGGCAACGACGAAGACGATCACACACAACAACAACCCTCACACGGCCAAGATCCTCCCTCCTCCTCCATCGCACCCCTGCTCTCCCCGAACAATGCCCCCCCTCCTCCCCTCCCACCCAACTGGTTCCTCAAAGAATCGCACTCCCACCCCGGACATTATTACTACTTCAATCACGACAGCGGCGAATGCGTATGGGAATTACCTTCAGAGAACAACGACCAACGCGAGTACGACGCTTCCTCCGTCGCCGAGGCCGCACGACGAAACGAAGAACAAGCCGCGGTGACTCAAGAAAGTCTCAATGCCACCGCCGCAGCCGCCGCGGCGGCGGTCAAGAGCATACTCAAACGATCTTCCATTCCGCCCGTCGTCGTTGATTCTTCTACGGCCGATGCGAATGACGAACACGACGAGGAAGACGACGAGAACACCAACAGGGACGACGACGGGTCTTCTCCTCCGCGCAAAAAGATTAAATCGGACAAAAAACATCATCATCATCATCGCAAGCCGACGTCGGAAGAACCAAAGGAAGTACGTGTGCTGCACATTTTGAAAAAACACGCCGGATCGAGGCGTCCCTCCTCGTGGCGAGTCAAAGAAATCACCATTTCGAAATCCAAGGCCGTGGAAGAATTGCAAGAATTATTGGCGATATTGCAGGAAGTTCGAGAGGGCAGCGGGACCGAATTGCGGGCCACGTTTGAGGAGCTGGCGAGGACCGAGAGCGATTGCAGCAGTGCCAAGAGGGGTGGGGATTTGGGATTTTTTGGAAAGAGTTGAGTAGTTTTTGTTTCGAAATGGTTTTTGTTGTAGGATTTATTCAGTCTCTCATCTCTCCCTCTTTCATTGTCTGCCGTCATGAACGACTCGATCTTTTTCTAGAAAAGATGCAGCCCGCTTTCGAAAAGGCATCGTTTGGATTAAAAGTCGGACAGTTGAGTGATATTATCGATACGTCCAGTGGCGTTCATATTATACTGAGATTAGCGTAGATTCTTCTAATCTGTTTGGGGGGTTGGGAATACGATGCCACAATAGGGTTGGGATGGGTGGATTGTACAAAAAATGATTAGCTTCATCCCCTTTTCTTTTTGTAGAGTGATCGAGGGAATGATAGACACCACGTCGCAAAACTCAGTTCACTGTTGTCATGCGGATGCCGAGAGCAACAGGCAAGGATGGTTGCGTTGAGTTCTGAGTAATTACTGTGTCATCGACCCTATTATTGAAAGATTGGATGTCCGTAGCTGGACGCTCTTCCACCCAACTGAGTCTAGATTCAGATAAGCACATTAATTAAAAATGTAAATGAAGGATAATTTTTTGCTCCAGTGTTAGGACCCCGCTGGACCCCTTTCCACCCAACTGAGTCTAGTTTCATGTGCATAAATTATATTAAACATTTCAATGAATGCTTTTTTTATGCTCTACTGTAAAGGATTAATTACTATTTGAATCATCAATCTTGCAAAATCACAAAATGTTGATCCGTGCTGAACAAACCACATTGCCAGACTCATGTGTATCCGGCAAATAATGCTCTTCTATTTTTTTTTGAAAAAAGTAAAGCTCAGAAATGTCTGTTACCCTTCCTGAGGACTGTCACACCCCAGGTTTTGGCATAACAGATGCGATATATCCCTCCTTTTATAGAGAACTCTCTCATTTTGGCCGGAAAAAAATATACTTCTTATTCCATTTCTTGTCAAATGATTTTTTTTCTTGACGAGAATCTCAATGTTGAAGTTGAGGTCAGATGAGAGGGTGGGCAGAGATGTTGGTTGCAAGCTTTCTTTGAATAGAAACACACCCCTTCCTTTGTTGAATATGTCTGTCTTTGAATGTGCAATCCATCAGAGGAAACATTCAAGACCAAAATACATTTATATGACAATCCACTAACCTAATTTTGACTATCGTAATGATTACATCCTAAAAATACAAAGGTCATTTTTTAGGATTTATTTGGCCATACCTCTGCATGTTTCTCAGTCTTCAAAGAAAAGGATGTTTTCATCACAGTTGATGGTCGACAAGACCTGTACTTAAGAATACGTCCGATTGATGTTGATGAATAATGGTCAATCACTTTTGCATTCTCCTTACTGATATAAGCCACTCTTGGCTGCTCGCACTGATTCAGATGTGTACTCATCAACAGCAGCTTCTTTGACATCAGGACTTTTCCTTACTTTGTTCAAGCTGGTCTTATTGCTAGTTGACATTCTCAATGGCTCTGTGACATCAATATTTTCTTCTTTCACATTTATATCATGTGCCACAGCAACTGCCGCAGCAAAGGCCGCAGCAACGGCCGCAGCAACGGCCGCAGCAACGGCCGCAGCAACGGCCGCAGCAACGGCCGCA
>JALLPD010000903.1:0-13803 GCA_036940065.1 Cyclotella cf. meneghiniana
TGTGTGTGTGTGTGTGTGTGTGTGTGTGTGTGTGCTGAAAAAAATGTTTTTCCCTCATGCTTGCTGATTTCTGTTTTTTTCCTTCTGTTGAAAATACATGGTTTTCACAGCAAATAATCTTGGTTCTCATAAATTTTGTATTTTAATATAAAATGCACCATTGTCATAAATTGCAGGCAAATATAACTGCTAGGGGCATTCCCAGTTACTTTCCCCTCTCTTTTCTAAGGAATGTTGGTAGAACCTTTGCCACTGTGGGAGAAAGATGTTCTCCTTCATCTTGCATTGGTGATAAAGATGATGAGGAAAGAGTCAATATTGCAACAATTGAACTAGAGCACAAGACAGCCAAACTGCAGCATCTACGGAACCCAAAAATTTCACCAGACTGAACACCAACAAACCAACCACCTCCAAAACCAGCAAAGCCAAAACCACTGCTAACAAAACGGCATCCACAGTATTGCAAATTGACCTAGCCACACTGGAAGCTACTGAATTGTATGCCATGGAACCCAATGCGCCACACAGGGAGATGATGGTGGCTATGATGGCAGAATATGATGCCAATAGAACTAAACGTCACCAAACTGACCAGAAGTGACAGAACCCAACACAGCCAAATGAAATAAACTGNTTCCTGGTGATCCTTGACACCTCTGAATTCACATATTTCTTAAAAACTGGACACAATTTGAACTGGTTGTAACATGAGAAAAGGTGAAAACTTCAATCATTTTACCTTGATCTGATCAATCAGTTCAAGCATAAAGCACTTGAGCAATTCTAAACTAGCAGCTGGCAATTGGTCCTTATTCCTCTTGAGCCAATATTCAATAGTGTACTCAACATAATCTGCATGATTCACTCCGCACACTTGGATGGATAAAAGCAAATAGAGAAGAATGTCTAGACTTGCTATGTGGGAGTGCCATCATAGAGAAAGGTCATTATTTTGTAATGACAAGGGAATGGGGATCTGTCTAACTTGTTTTTAACTGCAACCAATTATCCAACAGTGGACAATCACATTCGATGCTTCAATCATTTAATGCCCCTTTTGTAAGCTGTTGATTACTACCAACAGCTTTCCTTAAGACAAAAGGCATGAAATACACCAAGGATTGTAACTGATTGGAATCAAAGGTTAATCAAAAACATTAGAAGACATCACGGATGATTATCACTTCTGAGGGCAAGTGGAGACTTGATAGATGTGATGAAGCCATCATAATGAGAGCTGAGGAGGATGAGGAAAATGGTGGGCTCCTTGATAGACAGAGACTTCCTGTTATTTGACTTCAACCAATTATCCAACAGCAGACAACCACATTGGATGCTTCAATTATGTAATGCCCCTTTAGTAAGCTGTTGATTACCACCGAAAGCATGAAATACACCAAGGATTGTCACTGATTGGAATCAAAGGTTTAATCAACACTGATGTTTATCACTTCTGGGGACAAGTGTAGAGTTGACAGAGGCAACGGAGTCATGATATAGACAGCTGAGGATGATGGGGGAAATGGTTGGCTCCTTGATGGACTGACCAAATGTTGATGGGCTGGTAGGTAGAATGCCAAGGGTCATTTTGACTCATCCAACTTGCTGGGTGACTTGGTGAGAATATTCTTAGTTGGATTTGCAAGAAGAGGAACAATTTAGTGTCAAGGAGAGGAGGGAGAAGAATAGAGAGAGAAGGAGTGTTGGTAGAACAATGGCACCTGGGGGAGAAAGTTGCTTTCCTTCTTCTTGCATTGCTGCTGATGATGATGACAAAAACAAGGAAGAGGAAAATTGCCACAATTGAACTGAAGCCCAACACAGCAAAACCAGCCCCTGCTGAACTGAGCAATGCCACCATCAGACTTGTTCTATGATCTCAACCAATTATATTCAACAGGAAACTAACTAGATGTTTCAATTATGTAAGGCCCCTTTGGTCAGCGTTGATTACTAATTTCACCAACAGCTTTCCATAACATGAAAGGCATGAAATACACCTAGTATAGTCACTGATTGAAATCTAAGTTTGATCAAAAGCAGTAGGCATTCTCACTGACAATCACCACATGACAAACTGTATGACAGTTTGCAGCAAGGAAAAGATAGGAGATGGCAAGTGGGGAGTTGACAGAGGAGAGGGCAAGAGGGAGTTGTAAAAGGTGGTGAAGCAATGACTAAGAAAACATGTGAGGATTGGAGACTGTGGGAAGTTTTGCCAAAGGACTGATGAAAAATTAAATCAAAGTGGCAACAAATTACAAATTCATTACAAAGTCGAGACAACCACTTACACATGCTTTGCTCCACACAAAGGGAATGCTAAGTTCTACTGATAAGTGAAGGTAGGAATGCAGCAACAAGGTTATTGTATTCTCAAATGGAGAAAGGATAAGATGGGATGGGGGGAGAGACTGCTGACAGGAGTGCTGGAGTAAGGTTGGTGATAAAAAAAATTGTCAAAGAAGAAGAGTGATGGTTGAGGCAGAGGTGATGGGGTTGCCTGGGGGCCGAAACATCCCTGTTGGTGCATTTGGCCAAAGTGGCAATGCAGAAATTAGTAAGTGGCGAGTCGAAAATGGTGTAACTTCATCAAAAACAGTAAAATCTCACTGCTTTTTAGATTTGTTGGGATTTAGTTGTCCCAAAGGGTGGGGGGTGTCGGCCATTTATTATCTTGCCTGAGTACTGAGATATCCCTGGTGGTGGCTTTGGCCATTGTGGCAATGTGGAAATTTGTAAGTTGCATGGCAAAAATGGCATGAATTCATCAAAAATGGTGCAATCTCACCATTTTTTACAATCTCTGTTGGCTTTTAGGTGGCCCAAGGGGTGGGAGGGGTGGGAGGTGTCAGCCAGAGATATTCCTGTTTGCAACTTTCTTTCTTTTTGGCATCTCCCGTTTCTGCCTTTTGCCCTCATCATTACTTGCAGTTGTTTCATTATTATCCCCTACATTCTTACTGTCGACCACTGACTTAGGTTTAGGTTTCCTGAAACATTCGAGAAAATGCAAACCAATTAGTTATCACTGACCTTGGGTAAATTTTAAGCATTTAAATGAAAAGGTATTACTCACTTCATCAACTTCAACACAATTGATTCAATATTCTTCATCTGTCCTTCCCGATCCCAAACAACCCCTTCTTCTTTTTCTCTCCATCACTCGCATCTCCATTCTTCTCCAAATCCACCAAATCCACCCTGACAACAGAGGGGTTAATATCCACCATCCCCACATGTCTAACGTTGAACACCGCACTGACGTTGGCCCCACGAAACACCACACCCAAACCCATACTCTCATCACTGATGAGATGCATACCCAACTCCATCACCCCCAAGGCATGCTGCACCTCTTGCACCTTGGGAACATGCATTTCCCCCTATCATTTCCATGGCATGCAATTCCTGCAGTGTGACATTTGCCATTTTCAAGGTCGCAGCAATGGGAGCCATGGCCCTCTCAAACAAATCGTGACAAATCTCCTCAAATTTCACGCAACTGATGTGCATGTGATAATTGCAATAATCATCATGCAAGGAATCCACAAAGACATGGAATTTGGAATTTGCGCTTTGAGGATGGCCACGGAGGGAAGCATGGCATCTTATCCAAGGAGGACAGACATTTGGGCGGGGTCAGGTGGGGTTTGAGCACTGAGGGAGCTGGCGTTGGCGCCGTAGAAGCAACTGCCTTGGTCAAAGAGGACCATTTGCTCAATCTTGCATTTGGAGTTGAGGTTGGTCATGATTTCAAGCAGGGAGTTGCATTGGATGAGGGCCACTTTCATATACATGGAGCCGAAGTCGATGCCAAGGATGGCTTTCAAGAGGACTGTCAGGGGGAAGCATGCCATGACCAGCAGGGCAGGGAGGAGGCTGGGATGTCTCATATTGCACTGTTTGGTTGCTCTGTTTGTTATCTTGATTCGATCGATGCAACTTCCGGGTCTTCCGGAGCATAAATGTGGCTTCCGGCTCCACCACAGAAGGAAATTTGAGTTCATGCTGGGGCTTGCTCTGATGCTGAGGTTGTGGCCAGTAGAATCCAGGTCTTGCCTTTTGACTGTGGTGATAAGCCAGACTTGAGCAAGAAGTGTGCAAAACTCAAAGTCCAGAAGAGCAGTTTTATTCTTCATGCTGTGGTCAGCACAGAGGAGATTTACATTTTAAGGGGGGTGTGACGGAAGAGGGGGATGCATTTTTACGTAGAATCCATACCAAGACACATGATTATTCATGATAAATATTAATCCTGTTCATAATGATGTTCATAATGACTTGGTTTAGCTGCCGACATGTCTATTTAGTTAAAAGATGATATTTTTAGATATTTTTCACCATTTTTTTAATAAGGATGTTCATGAGGCACTTGTTCATAAGTTTTTTATAAGAAGACACCAAAAATCAAAACCGTTTTGACAATCAGAGGTATTTTTTATAAAAATGTTCATAAAAACTGTGTTATTTCATCCTTATGAATAAAATGTTAGCAGTGTAGTTAGGCAAGGAGGTGACCATTAAATCTATGGCTCAATCATCAGAGCACTGGAATATATGAAACAGACTAGAAACTTAGTCTTAATCATTTTTCCATAAACTGGAATAGATCACTACCTGATCTTATCAAGAGCCAGGTACCATAATTTTCATTTGTACTAGTCAAAGGCACTGAGTACTTTAATTTAATGAAAGAGAGTCAGTTGGACTTCTCCTATTGTACAAGACCAAACAATTGTGTTTCATCATTTGTGGTACAAGAGCTTTCGGCCTGTTATAGCAATGAAGCTATTGTTATGAGTGATGGCTGCTCAAGGACTAAACACTCTGAAGAAAGGCAGTGACAAGCTGTATCAAGCTGCTGCCCACAAGTCTATTATGGACTGTAAAATTTGGAAGTGATGTCTTGCAGGTGAAGACTCATATTATCCTTCAATTCATGTAAAATTGAACAAGACTATTGACTGTTCTCAATTGGACACAGTGTTGTCTGGTTAGTTATTATCAAACTGTACCATCTAAATTGATACATGGAACAATTTCTTTCCATTCAACTGTTTTCCTAATTTGGGAAATATTAGGTGTTGAAAATTTATAAGGGAGTCATTCAGACTTAACTTTTAAATTCATGTTTGTTAAGCTCCAAGCAAGTATGTGGCATTTCTGTACTTGCTTTCAGTCAAAAGCCAAGGACTTTGCTGAGTGAGTTTACAAACTCTAGCAACAAGTTGTTATGTGTAACAATTTGCTTTACTCAATTGTTCCTATTTAAGAGACAAGAGTGTACAAGGTTAAAGTTGAATGACATGCTTTCAATGAGGAATCGTTTAATAAAACAAACGTCTAAGCTTTGTTGTGCAAAGGCAGGGAGCTTTTGTCAAACCCATTGTGCTAAGTGTCACAAGTATTGCTAAAAACAATACCTGTTTTGCAACTATACAAGTCGATTCCACTCAGGAGATTGAAATTTTCTCTCTGCGGATGATGATCATCAATCAGGAAGAAAGTCACACCATGGAACCAAAGTGGCACAGAAGATAACGCCTGCAGTGGGGTTGTATTGGTGGATGAGCCCCTACAAATGGGGTTGAGCTCCTGAAAGAGGCAGTGACAGAGCTCTGAGGAAATTTTCATTTAGCAGTATTAATTTTCATCATTTTTTGTCATTTTTCCAACTCGGGAAAATGGTCATGATTGGAACATTTTTGTACTCAATTGTTCCAATCAGGGACAAGAGTTTAAAGGAATGGAGACACAAAATCAATTGTCTCAAACTGTGTGTATTATTTGTTTAGCAAAAACGTATATTAATTTTCATTTTATTTTTGCAAAGCAATAGTCATCAACCAAGTCGAATGGGCACCAACATTGTTCTGAATGTGGTGATGGGGTTGGTCATAAGTTTCTGTTTTGAAATTAAACTCATGACTGTCAAAAAAAACAAATCAGCATGCAAACATTCTACTGTGCTGTTGTGTACCCCAGGACAACCATGATTTCAAGTTTGGAAAGCAAGAATTATAGTTTATTGTTAAGTTTGATGAGATTCAACATAGACTTTTGCAATAATCAACAAGATATATCATGAGACTTTGCTGAGTCACATCCCACAGCAAGCATCCAGGCTAAAAAAATTGACCAAGTTTTTTCCAATTCAATTTAGTACAGACATGATTTTTTTGTCTTGCGCTGGGCAACCAAGGCCAACAAATAGTTGATTGTCAAAGCTTGACTATGTTTTTTTACCAACAGTCACCGGTGAGCATCGTTGCAGTTGACTTTTGCACTGGTCACTATCATCACAGTTGACTGGCATCTGTGGTGGTGACTCTTGTGACTCAAGTACACCATCACAATTGCTTGTGGTGATTTGCTAGTTGGCAAGCTGCCATGGCTTACAGAGTGTTGTAGCTCATCATGGGCACAGTGCTGCAATTGCATTTGCAATTTTTACAGGACTTGCAGCTCATTGCAAGTGCAGCATCACAGTTGCTCTTCACAACTTGCAGGGATCATTGAATTGCTTTTCTGCAATTTGCGGAAGGTTGTTGCAGTTGTTATCACAACTTGTGTGTTCCTGTGGTTCATTGCAATTGCAGTTGCAAGTCACAGCATTAAAATGCAATAAATCTCTTGGTAAATCACAGGCTTTGTTGTGGTTGCATTCGCAAACCAGTGGGTCGTCTTCCTTGCTTTTTGCAAGTTCACAAGCTTCATTACTATTGATCTTGTTTGTTTGCAAGATGTCTTGCACTTGCTCTTTTTCAAATTTGCGAGTTGCATTGTGATTGCAATTGAAATGCTGAGTTGCTTTGTGGTCACTTTTCTTGAGCTTGTGTATCGTCACAATCAGTTTTGCAACTTTCTGATGGTTCATCGCGATCACATTTCACAATTCACAGAAGCAATACATTGCGGTTGCTTTTGTGAGCTTTGCATAGGCATTGCAATTGCTGCAGGGATTCATGGAAGTTTATCCCAATTGCTGTGGCAAGTTGCGGAAGGTCATTGCAATTGCATGCACAAATTGCTGGGTTCCATCATGGCCGCACCTCGCAGTGTGCAGAAATCATCTTGGTCACTGTTTGCAATCTCGTGGCATCATTGTAATTGGTTTTGCGATTTGCAATAGATTCATTGTGTCCGCTTTTTCAAGTGCACGGCATTGTTGCAATCACATCAAGGATTTGTGGAATCCTCCATGGTTGCACATTGTGACTGGTGGAATTCATTTCGATCACTTTTCTGCAAATTTGCAGTTCATTGTGATTGCTCTTGCAAGGTTGCAGGAAGAGGAGAACATGTTTGCTCTGGAGCATCTTTGTGGAAGAAACAGATGGCACCAATTCTTGAGGATTGTCTTAAGGGTTGTCTTAGTGGACCTTGGGACTGAAGCTTGGAGAGCTTCCATGGATTCTTGAGGAGCTGAGGCCAGATGGAGACTTGATTTTGGAGGATTGGAGATAAAGATTTTTGAGAGGAAGAAAATGTTAAGGGTGCCTTCGAAGAGGTCAGATGGTGATCATTTACAAAGACTATTACAATAGTGACCTATGGTTGGTGTAGGCATTAATTTGTAGGTTAACAATAAATTGGAAGTTGATGGAGAAGTAGATAAAAGTAAAATTAACTGAAATTATAATTTACATACAATCACAAACAAACTCTCTCTTTGCTCCTTTGGTCAGCAAGAGGAGCCCTCATGGACATGCAGTCCACACCACAGCTCTCTCAGGGATATGTAAACATCTCAAGATGGTGACCTTTAAATACCAAAAGTTTATTCACGCTACACATGCTTCTTACATACCACAGACATACCGGTCTACAGTATAGTTGCATATGACTTGGACAGGTAATCAGCGAGAGGTACCACTCCAAGTGTGCACACACTCTTTCTTGTACCAATTTAGACTGAGGTGGTCACTTTTAGTAGGTAGGTCTTATGAGGACTCACTACTACATCAGTACTCAACTACTGGACCGTATGTAGCCAAAACCATCGGTTGCTAGCCAATCTTACATACACAGGTTATGAGCCCTTTTGATACATACTTCCTCCTTGTATACAAAAAGGGCCTCTATGCATGGGTAGGACAATGAAGTCTGCCGCAAATGCAGCACATGCAGCAACAAGAATAGACCATTTTTATCATTATCTTGACCTTGTATAAATATCTTGTACAAGACAAATAACAAAACACCAAGCGACCAGTGTCCAAATCAACTTTCTGCCTGATACAAACCTGCATTAGATAGTATAAACCTGTAATGTTTAGTAGAACTTCTGCCCAATTCAGATCTGCATCAGGTAAAGCATACAATTCCTATAAAAAACTTTGAATTCTAATGTGAGGATCATTGGCATGTATATAATTATTTTGATATTAGCCTAAAATAACAAGAACACAAGAAATGGTTGAGATTGATGCACAGGGTTCAGCCATTGAAAGTGCAGCACAATGATCCATCCCTCGGGTGTCTTTGTTACACATAGTGTAGATACACTACAATAACAAAAATGCCCTTAGCATCTTTAAAACTGTACAAAACTGTCTGATAGCAATGGGCAAGGTTCAGTCAATGGAAGCACATTGAAAGTGATCTAACATCCAGGTGTTTATGGTGTGAATACAATGCAATACTGTCTAGCATGTATTTTTGAGGCCTTGTCCCTTGTTCCAATTAGCAGAAATGCATATAGAAAACTTAATAACCATCTAAAACTGTTTGAAAACAAAGAATATAGTTTAGTGATTGGAGGTATATGAAGCTTGATTCCTTCCGCAGTATTTTTTGTCACCAAGAAGGGTTTTTACAGCTCAGCATGAGTTTTTAGAGGGTCATCTGCGGCAAATGGTAAAAATGTCCATTGAGATTATAATTACAGACAAAATATGTTTCAAAACATGGTATAAAGATGAGTCATTTAAACATAAAAATAATCCATCTTGTATGTGTTTTATTGTCAGGATGAGTCAATACACCCAAATGCATGTTTTTGTGGCCATTCTGCTCAATTAGCAAATAAGTGTCCAAATACTGCACCAGGAAAGAAGGCACAAAGTGTAGACATAGGAAGCACATCAAAATCATCTACCTTCCTTGAGTATCTCTATCAAAAGATATAGACCTGGTATGTGTTTTGGAGGCCACTTTTTGTTCCAATCAGGAACAATTCAGTTAGAAATCTCCATAACCAATAAAATACAATGAAAACATGCAAAAAGTCAAACAATTAATGAGAATCATATATATACATTATATAGTACTATGGGATCTGTTATGTCAATGCAAATATTTCAAAACATCATAAACCATAAGATACAAGTCAATAACCAGTCCAGTCACTAGTAAACATACATGAAAACACATGGTATCTCAATATTGATGGCCTTCCTGATGGAATGTTTTGATGAACTTTTATTCTTGACATGAAAAAGTACATACCTTAAGATTAAAAATATCAAACTAACAGTTGCAAGATAATTTATTTGTAACGATTGCAAGATATTTTTTGTTAAAATTCATCTTCCCCACCCTAATCATCGCATCATGGTTGGATGACAACGTTTGGTTCTGTTTCATCATGTGATGCAAGTAGGAACCAACAAAAATATTGAGCATATCATCATTTTCACTCCCCCAATCAATTACTCAACAATAAACCAGATCCTGTCTGCTGATGCAACAAACATAGGTGAAACACATTCTTTGTTGTCTGGTTGTCATCCCTGGAGCACCGCAACCATTGGTCTGTATGATCATGCAATGCAACTTCAAATGAACTCAAAAATCCATCATGATATCTTCATATTCCCCCAAAAGAGTCTCAACAATAAACCAGATCCTACACACCGACACAACTAAGAAAGGTTTGACTGATCCTCTTTTGTCTGGTCCTCATGATATCATGTATTGATGACAACAGTTGGTTTTTTATCACTCTATTATGCCTATAAAACCAAGAAAAATAGAGCATGTAATGATTATTAATTCTGAATCAATTCTTTGTCATCAATAAGCCAAAGCCTTCACTTCATGCCAAAATTAAGCATGCGACTTACTATTTGCCTAGAAAATCATGACACAATGAAAAAAAAGGTCAAATCACTCGGCATGACATACAAATTAATCAAGAACATTACAATTTGTCCTTTTGAAGAAAGTTGTCTTGTTGATATAAGATCAATTGTATTCATGGTTGAAATTTTTTTGAATTGTACTCAAATTAATTTAAAATGTTTCAGGTCAAATCTTGCTTCAAAACCTCCTCTCTTGCATTAACATTGTTACTGTCAATATTCCCTCCATCAAATGATTCACTAAACTTTTAATTTAATCCCTCAATGGTGATTCACCTTCAATTACACCAGGTTGCAACTGATGGAGTGATGACATACCACCATTGTTTGCTGATAGTAGCATGGTGGCTTTCAATATTTGGGATCTCTTCGATTTCACTATTATTCCTCTCACTGAAACCTACATCTGCATCACATTCAACCTCTATCATTTTCTCTGTTCTTTCACCACTTCATTGCATCTATCACATTCCCTCTCTATATGATCCTTTCATGTAAAATGCCATAAGCAAATAGAATGAACTTCAGGTCATTGCCAACAGTCCTTGCCAAAGGTACTGAACAAAGAGTTACCTCAAATGATTCACAAAGACTTGTGGCTGTCTTTGAGCACACCTTGGATTGGATCATATAGTACATTTTGACTTAGCAACTGTGCCATTTTACAATAATGACTTGATTCAGCTGAGTGATGGAATGCTAGACTGAAGTAGAGCCAAAGTTGAGCTTATGTTTCATTTTTCATGATTTTGTTGAGGCAGTCGGATGTCAAGGGAAATATATTTGTTCCTTCATGTTCCAAGCTCATCCTGTAGCATAGCAAAGCATCATTGAACATCTTGCTTCATCTTGTCAGTTGATTTATGTCTCCCAACTAAGATCTGATACACTTGCTGAACAAGGGAGACGATCATCAGTAACCATGTCATATAATTCAGTGGAAAAGAAGATTGAATAGTTGTAAAACAAAATCTCCCATTCACAAACCATTCACATGTGTTGTGGAATGATCAATAGTTTTTACTTCTCTTGGAATACAGACTCAGCATGAATTATTGGAAAGCAAATAGTTGTAGTGAAAATTCATCTTTCTTCGTCACTTGCCCTCCAAAAAATCATTACTCAATCCACCAGCTTTGAAGAAGAATAGATATTTCATTGCAACCTTCTTGACAAGTGTATCTTGGATTGCAATGCATAGACAGTACATTTTGTGCTGTCGCTGAACTGTAGTACAACCACCTTGCTAGCATAAACAACTTTGGCACCTCCATATTCAGTACCACTCTAGACAAAGTCATTAAACAAGGCTATTTGTTTCATCTTTGTCAACACATCATGAGCCAACTATTAGATGAATGCATCTGAATCTGAGATTAAAGTGAATGGATGATGGGATCCACTGTCACTGCTACTGCTACTGGCCACTGTGTTCATTGAATATCCCATGCTCTCAAAAGCAACTTGTACTTTCATTTTACCATGCCCTTTGTCAAATTTGATTGACATCATGCAAAATTGATTTAAGATTTGGGACCCTGTTAACCAGCACAAAGATAATATCCATCTCTGTTTCTCCCTTCATGCAAAGACACATCCTAAATAGACATCCTGAATGAGAAGATGCAAAGGTATCTGCCATAGGGTCATCACTATCACTGCCAGCCTTCCTGTCATTTCTACTTTTATTCTCAATGTCACCAGCGCTGGACCCAAACAACTCTTCATGCAACACAAGCTTGTCATTCTTTTTCATCAGGATATCAATTGAAGGCTTAATCATCAATGAATCAAGTTTTTTCAAATTACAAAGATGGTGTGTTTCTGCATCCACTTATTTTCCATACTGTCATCTCCTTCACTCCCAGCAAGATAATAGCCACACAATCAGTATATTGTTGCAGTCATATGTCCATCACCTATGAGTTGAATATCAAACTTTTCTCCAGGTCAACTCTATGAAGTTTGTAAGTTTTCTTTGTTGACATTATATACCTACTGCAAATTGGGATGGTTGCAGTGAATTGATGATTTTTGAGAACAGATCCAAGTCTTTCATGACCAGCTTCCAACTGCTATGTCCCATGAAGTCTGATTATTTTGCAGCACGTTTTGGCTGCATCCCTTCCCCAACCCCCTGACAAGCATCACTTTGGGCATCACCAGCTAACCCGGCAAGATTTCCCTCCTTATGATAGGCTGTTACAGTGAACTGTGATATTGGCATGATGCAATGATGTATTGTGACTGAAGATTGGGTTAAAGTAATGGTTGGTGGAAGTTTTTGGCATAAACACCTGATCCATCACTCCAGTGAGTTATCTAGACATAGAAACAAGCCTTAAAAAGTAGTGACAAAATGACATGTCGTTTTATTTGACAACTAGCACAGTAAAAGGAGTGATAAACTTTAACTCTTTTTGATTTGCACAGAGCAAATAGTCTGATAATGGAGTGTACCAAAACTCAAAATTACAAATTGTGTAATTTGTACATATTCAGACCAAAAATCCAAATTCACAAAACATAGTAATTTTCTTACCCCCTCTGTCATTTGCCCTCAACTTTCTCCCTCCATCTTACCATTTTAAGGTGCTCCCCCCTGATCCCCTTACTTCACATAGGAAGATGATGAGCCAAATTTTGTAGTCATTGTAGTTCCTATGGCTTTGATGAGCCGCATCTCTTCATCACAGAACAAATATAAGCATCAATAGCATCAGAATTGATCTAGACTGTGCCTCCAGATCATGTTGTTCTTCAACCACATGTTGATTGTTGGATCCTCTAGCATACTCTCCTCTACCTCCATGCCCAACTCTACATCAATGTCTATTGTGTCCTCCTCTACCTACTTCTCTTACTCTACCTCCTTGCACTTGAACTATGGCATGGGCATGAGCAACAACATCTTGTTTGTGATTTGTAGGAGGGGGACTGCAAATTTCTGTGCAGCTGTCAATGATTGTACTGTTGGATGGAAGTAGATCTAAGGTTATGCTGGGGCTCCAGTGATGGCTTCCTCCATATCTATGTCAGCTTCAGCACCACATTGATGGGCCTCTCTCAGGTTCACATGGGATGGCATGGTTACAATAGTATTTGTCAATTGATTGATTGATGTATGTCATGCCAGATAGAAAATGTTCCTTTTGTTGGCTGTTTCTTATTGTTGTGTCATTTGTGCAAGATGATTGGGTCATTTCTGTCCAAATCTCCAGACAACACTCCCTGCGTTGGCTGTGTGCTGTTGGTGTGTTGTTCATGTAAGGGATCATTTCTGTTCAAGCTCCAAGAAGAGGAACTAATACAAATAAGGCAAATGGCTGTGGGAAGAATTTTCCCATAACTCCAGACTATGATCATATCTAATAGGAAATAAACATCAAGATACACACAAGATTGCCTTTGTTTTGAAAGGGGCCCAATAAGTTAAAGACATCTCAAAAAATAATCAATAGAAGGTCTAAGCAGTATTATGATGTCATGGCATTTTTTTCCACGACCACTTACCTGCAATAAGTCTAAAAACTAGTAAGGATTTCAATGGTGTAATTCATGAAGGGAAATAGAAAATCATTATGTGGAAATTATGAGCTTATTTCTCCTGCTAAAAATGATGCTGCATCTTATGGCATGAGCAGAGGTGAGAAATAACATATCCTTTTGGATATAAGTTTCTGAGAAACCACACATTTTTGGATATGTTTTC
>JALLPD010000904.1:0-13792 GCA_036940065.1 Cyclotella cf. meneghiniana
AATTGCTCAGCTTCTACTGGTCAGATTGACCCCATCCAAAGTTTGTTATGTATTATCACGCATCGGGCAACAATGGTTTAGGCTCAATTGGGGGCTGGTTGTGCTTGTTTTGTTGCATTTGCACATCTTTCAGTTTTGCTGCTACCAATGCGTTGTTGTTTCATTTCTAGCCAACTCAAAAATCGATTGCTTTACATCTATGGGTCAGGTTTACCCCATCCAAAGTTTGTTATGTATTTCCCTACACCAGGCACGCATGTTTTAGTGCTAGTCCTGGGGTTGGCGTGGTTTGTGTTGGTGCATCTGCACTGCTTTTAGGTTTGCTGCTACAGATTTTGTTGTTCTCCATTTGCTCACTAAAAACTGCGATTGCTTGGCTTCTACTGGTCTGATTGACCCCATCCAAATTTTGTAATGTATAAGCATAGCCCAGGCAACCATGCTTTAGTGCTCATCTTGGGGGTGGAATGGATCATTTTGGTGCATCAGTACTGCTTTTAGTTTTGCTGCTACAGAGTTTTGTTGTCTTTCTCTCAAACACTCAAAAATGCAATTTCTTGGCTTCTACTGGTCAAATCAACCCCATCCAATGTTTGTAATGTATTGGCATACATTGGGCAACCTTATTTCAATGCTTATCTTGGGAATGGTAGGAACGTATTGGTGTGTCTGTAGAGCTTTAAGTTTTGTTGATACAATGTTTGTTGTTCCCCATCCGCCAACACAAAAATGCAATTTCTTGGCTTCTAGTGATCAGATTGACCCCATCCAAAGTTTGTTATGTATTTGCATTTACCGGGCAACCATGATTTTGTATTTCTTGGGGCTGGTGTGTGTCTTTCATTGGTGCAGATGCACTCCTTTCAGTTTTGCTGCTCCCAATTTTTTGTTGTTTCACTATTTGCCAACTCAAAAGTCAATTGCTTGGTGTCTTTGTGTCAGATTAACCCCATCCATAGTTTGTTATGTATTCACACACATCAGTTGACCATATTTTAATGCTCATCTTGGGGGTTGTGTGGCTTGTGTTGGCATATTGCACTGTTTTTAGTTTTGCTGTTTATTTTTTTGTTTGATCCCCATTTGCCAGCTCCAAAATGCAATTTCTTGGCTTCTTCGTGTCTGAATGACCCCATCCAAAGTTCATAATGAATTATCATACACCAGTCAACTATGTTTCTGAGGTCATATTGGGAGTGGTGCTGCTTGTTTTGGTACATCTGAACTTGTTTGTGTATTTTGATGCAGCTGTTGTCTTATCCTTTCCCTTGTGAGCTTGAAACATTATTCTGTTAATTATTAATTCTAAGAGCAATCCCAGTTTGGTTTCTTTTGCAAAGCCTATTTGAGATGAGAATGATCAGTTTATTCAGAAGATGGAAAATAATGACAAGCATCATGAGATTCTCTAAGTTACAATGAGCCTTGATATTCCGGATGAATTCTGTAAGAAAGTCTCGGCTGAAAAGAAGAAGAAGCAAAGTTGGGAGGCAGGAGGAAAAGGTCTTAGGCTCTGTGCTGTTACAATCTATGTTTTGTGCAGATTTTTGTTAACTGTTCATTTATTCAACAAGTTATCTTTAATGCGTTTGAAAATTCCATTATGTTTTAACAGAGGTAGTATTTTGAGGTAACAGTGTGGGCATGGGGTATGAATAGGGTACCAATTTAGAATATTCCAGTGTACATCCACCTGGTTGGGAAGGGTGACATAGCAATGGATATACATAAGTATTGAATACCCACGGACCATATCAAAAACCAAATGTTTAGCAACAGAGGTAAAAGAACAGTGCATCACTGTCATCATGTCAAGTGCATCACCTGACAACCAGAAGCTGAGTCAGATTATTCTGACGACTTGAAATAAATGACATGGACAAGAAGCCTAGCTAGACACTTTGACAGAATACATTATGAATAAGGACGCCATCGTGAGTCTTAAGATATCTAAAACCAATTATAATGCAATTAACATGCAAATACATGGTGACACCAAGAGGATTGATTAAAATCAATCCTCATTTTGTTGTTGTAGATTGTGCTCATAAATTTCAAAAGCAACATATTGCTACCTCCATCCTTCTAACCACCAATACTTGATAATAATTTTTCTACAATGTTTGGCTCTGGATGCTATTGTATTACTACAAGTTGCACTCCTCCAGTAGCCTCCAATTTAATTTATCTGTCAAGGAAGTACAAGAAAAGTTTTGTAAACCTACAGAGTACTCAGAGTCATTGTGTCATCAATTTTTTCACATGCCACAAGAATGTTTTTCAAGGCATTATTTATATAGACCTGCTTAGGTGAAACCTTGAAAAACTGTCCTTTGTGAAGTATGTTCCAGAAGGGCTGAAGTACATGGAGTGCAAACATGACAGAGGGAGTAAAACTTCTTCAATACATTACATTCCCAAGCAGGATCCTATACAGGATACTCTTGAGAGAAAAATATGACCTCTTATTTCAAAATGACTCTTCCAAAAACTAGAAATGAGTTGAAGGTGGTGATATGGGCATCAGGGACTCCTGAGCAGTTCTTGATGCATGTCTGCACAGCAGTGCATGCTTACAAGAAATGGGACTTGAAGCAAACGTCAAGGAAGCCAAACAGGCCCTTGAATAAAAAATGATTAATGAGGACATCACTAGACAAGCATATGCCACGGAGCACAATGCAACTAAAAAGAAAAAGGGTAATAAAAATGAAGAGCTACTTCAGTAATCCCAAAGCAAATTCAAGGCTTACCAAAGCAAAGGTGGAGTACAAATCAGCACTTAAGGCAATAGAAGTGGCTCAGTCAACCATGGGCATTGCTGGGGCAAGGGCTTATGAACTCCATGGGACTTGCTCAGTGATGAAACATGTCAGCCATGGGAGAAAATCATGAAGAACCAAATTAATGTAGCCCCTTGGGAAGACTTGAAGGGAGAAGTACACCAAGAGAAGAGACCAACTATGTGGGACTCCTTTCTTTACACCTTGTCCAAGTGTTCAGACATGATGCTAGAGAAGCTCTCAAGTACTATATTATGAATACACTAAAAAAGCCCATGAGGGTTCTACTCAGACATTTTTTGTCCAAGTAGAACAGCTAAATAGCTATGTTGAGACAGCGCCTTGTATTTATTACAGCCCCAAGGCAATGACCACTAAGCAAGCATTGCCTTTGAATGGTGCAGATCTCATGACTCATCTTCTCTTCATTTGCCCAGCAAAGTGTTAAACTTAGTATGATCTTGCCAAGAATATGACTCTGGTGAGTCCAGGGCATTATTATTAGTCCTATAAAATATTGAAAATAATACTGAGGCAAATGCCAAGCTCCTTGGCAATGACAAGTCAAAGATGGAATCCATTGATTCCTGAATTCCCAAAACGGCAAAAGTGAGCTAGACTGAAAAATATTGTGTCTTATGAAAGAAGCACAGGAGCACATATACAATGCATAATGCATATGATTGCTGTTGGGACAATAAAACCCCACTCCTATTAAGAGCAGCTTAAATACACATAAGCCCCACTCAAATGAAAGGGGAACCAATGGTAAAAATTTTGCACAGATAATTCATGCAGACCGTAGGAAATCCTTTTGCATGGTGTTTAAAAAGGCTAACAAAGACAGAAGACATCAAAATCAAAATGACAAAAATCACAGTGACTCTGACAATATTTCATGAAGTCTTGGGTTGGAAAACACCAGATAATTGGTTAAATTTGAGAAAGATAAAGTAAATCTGAATGTTGAAATTGCTGATTAAAGCTATCCAATCTGTAAATTTGAATTTAAATAATACAATTATTAATTCAGAAGAAAACAAAAACAAAAATATAAAAAATCTTAATAACATAGATAAAAGTACAAAAGAACTCTGAGCTAATAAAAGCAACAGGTCCCTCTCAGAGGAAGAACATGAGAGTAAAGATGTTAAGAAAAAAAGCAAGCTAAGTTTCACAGTAAGCATGAAAAACACAGTAGGTGTAACAGCTATTATTGCTGTCATGCAACCAGCACCTGAAAGTCAATCCTCAAGTATCAAACAGCCACTGGGGAATTGTACCAGATATAAAAAAAAGTCCTATTGGACTCAAGGTCAGATGGAGACCTTTATTTCATAGCAAAAGGAAAACCCAAACTCTTACCTTACTTGACTAGGCAGGTGACAAAGTCTTGGCATATGCAAAATGGGTACTTGACCTAAGCTGAGAGTTTGGCACATTTGATATGTAGTAAAGGTGAGTAGAAAAGTATTTTCCATGTGTTTGGAAGTTATTTTTACAAGCTATTTTAATTGATTTAAATCATGGACTAGGGACTTTTAGTCCTCATGCTTGTATCATATAAAACAAAAACCATTGAAGTTTTCTGTACAAACTGGTATGTTTGCACTAAAGACATAGTTAGGGGTGTGTAGGGTCTACAAATCCTGTGGTATGATCTTTTCAGAGACTAAAAGATCAAGTGTAGAGTTCTGGTAAGTTTTTGGTGAGATCATATTTTTTAAGATCTGAATCGTGGTCAAAGGAATCTTTTACAGGTTCATAATTTTTTTCCAAAATGGGAGTCCGTGGTCCATGTGAATGTGTCCATTGTGTGCAAATTTGAGTAAACACCCCTAAGGGCATCCTTTGCTCATGTCACTTGCCCCCATGAATGGAGCATAAGGTGTCAATGTGCACAAAAAGTAAAAACCTCCTAGGAAAAGAGAACCCCAAGCAGGAAAAACGAAGGTGTGCATATGATGAGGCATAAGTGATACGTGGAGAGAGGGGTAGTGGTGCATAATGTGTGTCTTATTTTAGTCAATATTTGGTGTTACTCTTGTAATGTTATATCTTTTAGATTTTGTCCTGCATTGAACCCTTATGGTGCCATTAGTAAGAACTGGTGTGATGGTCCAAGGATCACATTTATATCAGCTTTCAGTTTTGTGGAGGATACCCTCTTTTTGCTGTAGTATTTTGTTGCTGGGTTGATAGTCCCAGTTCACATTGGCCATGTTTTCCTTTTCTCTGTTTCTGTCTGTTTCTTTTTCTCTGTCTTCTCCTACTTTTGACCAGTCAGCTAGGAATGGGACATCAAACAACATGTCCCTTCCAAAAATTGCTGCACCTAGTGATGTTTCAAGTGCTGTGTAATAGGTAGAGCACACGGCCCATGCTGCATTGGTGAGAAAGGTAGCAATGTCACTCTCAGTGATGTGTTGGCTATGTCAAGTTCAGCTGTGCAGAGAATTGTCATGATTGTTTGATGCACCTGCTCAAGTCTTGCATTTGCTTGTGGTTTCTTGAGACTGCTTGGCTTACTCTTCAGTATGAATCATAATGGGTCTTAAAGTGAAGTTTGAACTCACTTCCGTTAATGTAGATAATGTATTGGGTATGTGGGTAATGGCTAAACCAGGTACTGTTTACTATACTGCCTACAGTAGCTGATGTCTTGTCAAAGTAAGGGTGTTTTCTTTGGATATGAGTGTCTTTCCCCTGTTGCCCCTTTGTGCACATTGGAATATCAAGCTCAGGTAGCTGTGATATTGGCAACTCAACAATTTGAACCAGCTTGTAGCTGGATCAATCATTGTGATGCAGATAAGTCAATTAGTGTCTCATCCTTGCCCTTGAGGGTGTATGATCGTATGAGATCCACACATAATGCCTCCCAAGGGTTGGTGATTGCAAGTTTTGCTGGCAGTTTCCCGTATTTGTGTTTTCTGTGCTTGTTCACCTGGCAACTGTGACACTTTTTGATATGTCATTGGACTGTTGTTCGTAGACCTTTCCAATACATCCAGATACAAAGAGGCTCTTCAAGATGCTTAGTCCTAAGGTGCTGTAGGTAGTGGTGGAACCAAGCTATTTGCACAGTGTTGTAGGCTTTTTGGCATAAACATTTTGCCTACAGAGTACGTTAATGTTCTTGACCAGCTGGGTGGAAAGGCCTTCCTTGTCAGCTTGTTCTTTCAGGTCATTATCCTTTTGTTTTGCACCTACCATCTCTCTGGTTGTGAGTGGATAGATGTAGCCCTCTTTGTTTTGATTGGCAAACATAAGGTACATGGATTCCTTGGTGTTTGCCCTTGATTTGTTATGCTCTTGTGCTGCATTGTGATAACACCAGCATTGTGCAAAAGTCATCCAGTTTGACCTGTCATCTGTGATGGGTCCATAGTCCAGTCATGAAATGGCAACCGCAACAGTACTGTGGATCCCTTTGCTGTCCATAATGGCGGGCCATATTCTTCTAAGAGTAATCTCCAGTGGTACACCTGATCAGAGGTCAGGCCTAGAGCATCTTGCATTAGATTTTTGTGGTCAGTGTAGACTGTAATTTGTTGTCGCCAAAGCATGCCTTGTTTTGTTCATTCTGTCATGTGTTGATTTTTTGTTGTGCTCCCATTGCTACAGTGCTCATTTATCATGAAATTCATGTGATCTGCAAATTACTGAACAATTTCGAAGTGCATCATTGACAACTGTCATGCACTCATTTCAAGCACTAATGAGTGTCAGATTTTGTTCTATTGTCGTTACATATGTAGGAAGTCTTTGTGCTTTCAAGTCAACAATCTAGGTCTAGGTTAACTATCTAGTCAACACTCAACTATCAGTTGATCAAACCTTATTTTATATATTTTACTCTAGCTTAGTCTGTTGATGGTTAGTTTTGCCTGTGACTTGCAGTTCAGTTGTGCTTAAGTCTTGCATGGCATGTTTTCATTATTGCTCCTGTTATATTTTGAGTTAATTTTGACCTCAAACAGCCTCCCCATGTGATGCTTATTCTGGTACTCTTACATATTCAACATGCCCTATATGTAGTGATACATTATGATTAAATACAGTGGACATCACATTCTTTGAAGAGATGTCAGCATCATTGGTTTTCCCAGAGATATGCTTCATCAGCATTCAATTGCAAACATCCATACAATGAGTATGACCTCTGACACCAATATTTGCAACATCTACAGCCCCAGAGTTATTTTCTAACAACATTGGCAGTTCAATGTCAAGTCTTATTGACTATAGTGGACATACATATACAGCATATCTTGTGCCACCCACAGCTGCTGCATTTTTGGCCTTGGTCATGAACAATATAATAAACTTCTTTAAGATACCGTGGAATGCAAGTGGCCCTCTATATTTATAAACACTTTCCCACCTGAAATGCTTCTGTGATTAATGGTAGTCATAGCATAGTCTAAGTCTGATCTCCCATGCATCTTAAACTTGTAGTCTGTACTCCACTTCTCATTCGTCAATAACACCAGTCCTCAGTTTTCCGTAGAGACCATGTACTTCATACATGTCATCAGTACACAGATATGAGCCTTGCTGCCTAGATAGTTAATGCACTGAATTGAACATATCAAGATGTCACCACTGCATTATGTAATCGCAGGCAGCAACATGCAGCTGGTACATATTTGCTTTTGTGTCACTCACAATCCCTTCACCATATCCCTTCATGAGAACTTGTCTGCAACAGCTGGCAGCTGATAGGCAGGCCCATCCATTGAACCATACTCCTAACAAAGCTTACATATAATCACAGGCTGTGTGAACTTGACAGCTCCCAAGCCAGAGTCATCACAATTCATGACCATCTTGCTTCCAATGTATTTGATGAGTGCCCCTTCTTGTCTGCAAATGAATGCAGTCTCAAGTTTCTGTTGAGCCTTCTCCATCATTGCCTGTAGTTCCAGTATCATGACATCATCAACCAACAAAACAAGCACACCTAAAGCATCACAGTCATGGAAAGGCCTTTGACTGAACATCATATTAGTGATGCACTTCTTGAATGTTTGAAAGAAACAGTAGACTGCTTGTTTGGTACCATACAGAGGTACAATCATGTTTAGTACCACATCTCCTGGATACCATTCCTCAAATCCATTCGGAACTTCAATATACAATTCCTTGCAGTTCTCAAATTTGCCCTGTTGATAAGCTCCTCTGACATCAATGATGACTGCAACCCAAGAGAGATTTATGCACAGCAGAGTCAACACAAGGTATACCATGATGGGCTTAGTCACTGGAGCAGAATTAATTCTGACATGTAATGACTCCCACATATTTGCTCATAACCCCTAGCATTAAGCCTTCCGCAAACGTATCATTGGATTTTTCATTTATTGCCCATGTAGCAGTGAGACCCTTGGATCCCTTTGATATGGAACTCCTTGGCACAGGAGTAAGCACATTGGTCAAATCATGCTTTCTTCTTTGCAATTTCTTGTTGGTATGTTTCAGTGTCAGAGTTTCTTGTAGCCTTGTTGTATTTCAGCACCCTTAACTCATGGCATTCTTAATGCTACCATCCACACAACACACCAGCACCTACTAATGCCAGCTCCATTTCTTGCAATAACAGGTATTTTCCTGCAATTTTTGCACTATCTAGCTCTGTCATCTCACATAGGTATCATAATTTGATAGCACATGCATATGTGAATTGCTCCACAGGCTCAAGAATTTGCCCAAAATGTGTGACTCTACCTGTAGAAGGGATGGTCACAAGAAGGCTGCTTCATTTCACATTGCCTCCCAACTTTAATAGTACATCATCAGTAATTGCCATTACAGCAACATCCATTGCATCAGATGCAACTTGGGTCTCTAGTACTCCAATGGTACCTTCTTGCTGAAAATGCATGAGCATATGCCACATGAAATCATGTGTCACAACAACCTTATTTGTACTTGGGTCCCACATTCTGATGATGTCACTTTCATACTCTGCATACCCCACAAGTATCATAGTTGTCTCTCTGTCACCTGTTTATGAATCTCCTCCCACAGTTAGGACTGCTACTGCTCCCCGCAGATGTGCACTTTCATCGGAATGTACTTCCACTATCTATAGAAGAGAGTTGAATTTCCATCTGATATCCATGACCTTTGGTCCCACTTTAGATGAGTCTCTGGATCCCTGACACATCATTACAAAGACTATCAACAACAGGGCTGTTGCATTTAAGTTTGTCAAACATCATTCATGCATGAAGCCTTATGATTCTGGCACACCATAAGCATATATAATTCATGATCAATTTTTCATACTTTTTCATAACTCTGACCACATGTTATAAAATTTCCTTGCCCCTTTCAGGTGGAGTCTTTCCAACTCCATCTCAAAACCAGTTACAGGGCATGGATCAGAGGGCTTATTGGCCTTCTTTGTCTTTTCAACAATGCCCATGCTAATTCATTGGTATATTCACTTTTGGTCTTTTCCAGGAGTGACAACCCATGAATTGTTCCCTGTCCCAGTGCAATAATCACACACAATTTCTTATTGGACTTGTACAGGGCAATCAGATCCTCATCACCCACCTTCTTGATGTCCAAGACCTCAAACATTGACTGAGTTGGACAGTTCTTTGTCAAAACAGGATCCAATGCATTGCCAACAATAACAAACTTAGCATATGCTTTGATCTTGCTGACATACACACTGAAACTCTCTGCCTTTCTATCAATATATGGAATCTTGCTCAGGCTGTTATGGGATATTCTTTGATAAAATTTTCAGTCAACCCTTGGCTTCATGCTTTCCTTAAGGTACTTTGAAGTATGTTGAATGTCTTCTTTCTTTCAAGTCAAGAAGCTAGGTTTCAGTTAACATCTACCTAGTCAACACTCAGCTTGCATTATATCTGAATTTTTTATTATCTAATATTCTAGCCTAGTTGGTTGATGGTCAGTCTTGTCTGAGTCTTGCAGTTCAGTCATGCTTCAGTCTTGGCACCAAACATTTTCATTACTGCCAGTGATACAATTTGAGTGAATTTTGACCTAAAACAACACAATCATCCTTTCAAGGGTGGGTGATCAAATGCCATTTAGAAATAGTTGTTGATAATCATTGTGAATCATCATCAATCTGTAGAATTGAGATGCAGATCTTGATTTCTGGTATCACAGTAGGCAGCCTATTCCCAAGCATGGCATAGAAACAGGAGGAAAGCAAGGACACAACAAAATTGGTAAGTTATATTTCAGTAATTGTGATGTTCTCATTTGTGTGATTGGAACATTCATTGCTCATCTTCACCTCTATGTAAAGTCTCCGAATGTGGCTGAAAAATCCCAAAATCCATCAGGCAGCTTTGCTGCAGAGCGACCATATGGTTAGTCAATTTACACTACTGTCCCATGCAGTGATGTCAGTTGATTGCAGCATGAGCTGCATCAGCCAATTGTTGTGACTGCATCCATGGCTTCTTCTTCATTCATTTTAAATTAAGCCATTTCTTCTTTTTTCGTACATAGGTCAAACTCATTGTGGGTAAGCACCTGAGAAGTTTAGAAGTAACACGGTGATTGAAGAATTGTGAGATGACTGTTCATCTTTGTATTTCATGAATGAAAAATTTTATTAATAATCCATACCATTTCTCATGCCTACTATTCTTTTTCATGAATGAAAAATTTTATTAATAATCCATCCCATTTCTCATGTATACTATTCTTGTTGTGCAAGGTGAAACAATCAACCTTTTGGAAATATGAGAGGAAACAATCTTTCAAGTAGGGGTATCAGCCACATGAGGAGGGAGCACAGTTTTGGACTGACAGATCTGGGATTCAAGTGGAGCTGTGACGAGGAAGATAGGAGCAGCAAAAGTTCTTATGAAAAATTAAAGGGTCAGATTTGAATATCAATGTCCAGAGATTTACATGTTGCTAGGCAATTTAAAATGCAAATATATATATCAATTCAACAACATCTCACTCACATTTCTGTCATCAGTTGTGAATAACTAACATGTAATAAGTAAACATGACAGACAACTTACAAAAATGGCATAGAACTTATTGACCAAAGTTTGCTAACATCACTTTAAAAAAATTATTGGTTCATCATAGGCTCACATAACACGTCAGCCAGAAGCTAATCCCTACACTACCGGAATTAGCTAACACAACAGGTATGTTTTTGATCTTCAAATCTAGATCAGAGACTTTTGGTTTTGTTATGTTCTGATCGGTAGCTTTTTTTGATGCCATGTTTTGACTCTTGTGTGACTGTCCTCCACTGTGTATTACAAGTAAAGGTTGGAGTTGTCTAATCATCTTGTATATAAACTGTTGTATTCATAATTAATGAATAATTTTCTTTTGTTATTGGGCAGACAATCAATAGAATCAAAAGGTTAAATGGAGTGTCAACCCCAAGCAGTCAAAGAGGAGTATAGTGATTGACACAGGAGGAGGTATATATAGACAGCAGGCACAATGCAGTGACTTACGCTTTCACCTTATCTTGACCGTTGATTAGGAAATGCATTGAATGATATGATGCACAGACCCCATGGGCCTTGAGAATGATAAAACATCTATTGTAGGGTCTTTGGTTAGTTTAGTTGGTATGGTTGGTTCTGTCATCTACTGGCAATGAAAACCTGCAGTACCAAGGGTTCTTTCTAGCCACACATTTCATGCATAGGTATGCCACAGTCACCAGTCCAAGCATACCAGCACACACTTCTGTAACTACCCCAACAACAATATCAACTATATCAGTAACAGTGCAGACTAAACACATACTCACAAGCTTAGTTCAAAATGTTGGAATAATGTTGGCACATGATGCCATGACACCAACAATATTGGCTAAAATCAGCCAGTGTCACCATGTGGCTGATGTCATGACTGGATTCAGGACTGGGTCACATGTCAGCTGATGTGTTGCTGCATGACTGCCCTGCCATACCCATGACTCATTGGGCCATTATTCTCATGGACATATTAGTCATTCTTGAAGAATAAAGTGTATGTCTGCATATGAATTAATGTATACAATACCCTTTTGCAACTTTCTTGCACCTAATTTTGCGATTATGGTATGGTTGCCTGAAAAGCTTTGCTATTTTTTCTTTTGTGCAAAAGAATCAGACAGCACATCAGTTGATATCTCTTGACACAACATGTCATGTCATTTTGCATGGTCTGGTTGACAGCATGTCACAACATGTAGGCCCAACATTCCCAACATTTTCCCAATGTATTGGCATGGCAGCATCCGGCATGTCATTTGGGGGGGGGGTCGGGGATGACACAACATGATGCTGACATATCCAACTAAGCCCACAAGTGAAACCACCAATGCACCAAGGGTACCAGGGGCAGGATGAAAGATGAGGTAAATAGTGCAACAAAGGTTGTGTCAAACATTGTCATGGATATAACAGCTTGCACCAAGTGCATTCATCAAGCAACAGTTTTATAACTAGAGATTTCACATGAATAGAGCCAAGTACCATAAAAACTGGAACCACTGCTGGAGCCATGGGAATGACATCCCCACTCGGCACCACAGTGACACCTGTGAAAACCAGGCACCAGGACACATATGGCATGCAATCGGAGATGATCCATACAATGGATACAAAAAGGCAAGCCACAAGACCCAAATATGACGGGAAGGGGCAGAATGCAGAAACACAAACATACATAAAGCAATTTTAAAACAGGCATGTTTCGTGATTTTGACCCCCACTAAACACAAACATACCACAAACTACTACAACATCCTTTATGTCAGCACCATATACAAGTACTGTCTGCAACATGCACTTGTAAAAAAGCAAAACAGCAAACCACGCACATATACAAGCACCCTACCAGATGGTACTGCCCTACAACTTCCTAAAAATGTCCATTGGACTTGCCTCAGTTCCCATCAATGGCTAGACATGGGTACATCATGCTTAGAATGAAGAATTATTCCCTGATTTCAGTCACAAAACTCTGTCATGCTGGATGAAAGGTCCTTTTTGATAACACTAATTGTCTCATCATATACAAAGAGAGGTTATCCTAACAGGACATAAAAACAACACAACCAAGCTCTGGACAATTCTAGTTATCAACCAGAACAACAAACAACAGGACACCATACAGACCATCATCAAGCAAACAGTGTCTATCATGTCACAACCACCCTTCAATTCTTACATCAACATCAGCCTTCCCAACAGTCAACGCATTATGTCAGGTCATTCACAATGACCAGCTAATTGGATTTCCACACATCACCTTACAGTGAGCACAAAAATACTTACCGGAATATGTCACTAAAGTAAAGGGTCACATGCATAGGAACTGAATGCACTAATGTTCCTCGGGCAAACAAACATAAATGGAATAAGAGGAAAGATACAAAGACTTCCATGCAAACACAGACAAACATGCAAAAGGGAAAACCTGATAGTGCCATTTGGCCAAACAGCATAATGAAACCATCTACATGGATCAAACAGGGGACATTCCCCTCACATCATACAATGGGAAACAGTATCAATTCACTGCATACAAATACAAATAAGAATGTGATATTGGTTAAAACATTGAAAAAGCAAACAGATAACTCCCTCCTTGATGCCATCAAAGAGGTGTGAGGTGTATCCTTAATTTAGCATGCCTTCAAACCAAAACTGAACATCATGGATTATAAAGGCATCAAAACCAAAGTAAATTTTGTTGCATTCACAAAAGCAGACACACCATTAACCCTGATGACCATCAAGACAATGCAGCAGAGAGAGTAATTCAAACATAAAAACCCATTTGGTTGCATGGATGGGTATCATTGAATCAAAAATCTCAATGCATATGTGGTGCCAATTCATAAAACAAGTACCACTACGATTGGTAAACGGGAGTATACGCATGACGAAAACCTGGTATATGACTGGTATACACTACTCATACACCAGGTACATACCAGATTGGCATTTTTGAAGGTCTCCAAATCAAAGATGTGACATCTC
>JALLPD010000905.1:0-13761 GCA_036940065.1 Cyclotella cf. meneghiniana
AGTGTCAAGAAGCCAGTCATTGCTGATACAGTGACCAACGAAGTAGCACTGCCGCCACCTAAAACAGAATCTCTGTCGTGTTTCCGCGCTGGTAGAAGATTAGACCGGTCGTCCTCTCGTCCTCGCAAATCCGAGAGAGAAGCGGCGCCTCCGCTGCCAACGACCCCTCCAAAAATTTCAGGAAGTGTCAAGAAGCCAGTAATTGCTGATACAGTGTCCGACAAAGATGCATTGCCTCCACCTAAAACAGAATCCCTGTCATGTTTTCGCGCTGGAAGATTAGAGCGATCGTCCTCTCGTCCTCGCACATCCGAGATAGAACCGCCGCCTCCGCCGCCCATGAGTCCTCCGAAGATTGCATGCAGTGACAAAAAGCCAGTCACTGTTGATACAATGTCCGACAGAGGTGCATTGCCTCAAACAAAAACAGAATCTCTTTCATGTTTCCGCGGTGGGCGAAGGACTGACCGATCATTTTCTCGTCCTCGCGAGGAGCCTCAGATGCGTATGACTCCTCCTAACAGTGTTGCACCTATTACGTCTAAACATGAAGTTCTTACAAAAGACGCAGCTCCATCCTCACCAATTCCTCGAAATCTCCGATCACTGTCTCGTCCTTGCGTTCTGGATGAAGCGCCGCTTGCCCATCCCTTACCTAAGTCTCCCGTCAGAAGAACCTTGAACAACGCGAAGCCACAGAAAACTGCAATTCTAACAAAATCTGCTTCGCCAGTCGATTTGAGACATGCCACTGCCACCCAAATGAGGAGAAACCTTCGACATCGCAGTACTTCTGCGCAAAGGTCTCACTTCAGAGATGACTCCGAACCCAAGTCCACAATAATCCTTCATGCACAGTTTTCCGAAGCCCCTCCCAGCAAAGCGACCAACTCAGAACAAAAGATTCCCGCTGGAGTGTCGCACAAGGCCATCTTGAGCATACTTCACAAAAAATCAGAGAAGAAGTCGACCTTTTTCGTCCCAATCGCTCGATTGTGTCAATCCGTTCTGCCTCTGCAGACCCTGGCAAGAGTGTACCTTGCCAAGCTTGCAGTGGAGAAACGGAGAGAATCCATAATTCGTCTCCAAGCCATTTTCCGTCGATGGAGCTCGGAGCGCTATCTTGCCACACACAAATTCCTCGCGCTTCGTATCCAAGCGTACTATCGTGGATCCGTCGCTAGGGACAGAGCGTATCATATCCACATGGGCATCCTGGCTGCCACTCGACTCCAAGCATGCTACAGAGGGAATGTTGTCCGAAGTGGTTTGAGACACAAGACTTATTGTGCCACTCGAATTCAGGCCTTGATCCGTGGTTATCGGGAGTGCACAAACTACGTCGAGACATTGAGTTCTATAATTCTTTTTCAAAGCCTAGTTCGTATGATATCCCGAAGAAAGGAGTTCTTGGAGGTTCAAGTTGCTCGAAAGAAGGCAAAAGAAGACGCAGCTGCCACCATGATTCAAAGTATTTGGCGTTCATTTGTTCGTTACACAGAGTTTTCGTACACAATTATCGACGTGGTGATTCTCCAAAGTGTGGCTCGCCGCTGGGTTGCAAAGCAACTCGCCCAAAGATTACGAATAGAACATACCGCGGCGATCACGATTCAAAGTAAGGTTCGAGGGAGAATTGTGTATTTAAGGTACATGCTATCTTTGTATTACATTGTCACTGCACAAGCAATGGTACGGAGATGGATGGCTAGGGAACTCTTCAGATTTCTGAAGAAAGAGGAGTACGAAAGACAAGTTTTATCTGCCACAAAGATTGCTGCGAATTGGAGAGGACTTATAATTAGGCGAGAGTACATTATTCTTGTCGGAGGTATGTCTTTCGTTTTCATCAAACTCATTATTGAATGATGGGAAACTTCTCACCGCATTATTATTGCACTTTCAGATTTGATTCTCTGCCAGTCTGTTGTTCGTCGTAAAATAGCGATCACGCTGAAGAATATGCTGAGGCATGGAAGACGAGTGGCTTGTGCCACCCGAATCCAAGCAGTTTGGAGGGGATTCATTGCATCAGATAATTTCATTCGAGATGTCTCGGACATTATTTTTGTTCAATCCCTGGTTCGACGCAAATTGGCAACCACAAAAACCGTAAGACGAAGGCAGGAAAGACGAGAATACTGTGCCACTCTCATTCAAGCTGCATGGAGGGGTTGTATTGCGTCAGATGACTTCATTCAAGCTGTGTCAGACATCATTTTAGTCCAATCCCTTGCTCGAAGACTTTTTGCGCTGAGAGTTTTACGGCTGCTCAAGGAGGAGAAGCATCTCCTGCAAGTAGCATCATCTACCAAAATTTCTTCGTCATGGAGGAGGTTTTTCGCCGTCAGAGAATACAGGTACATCATTGCAGGTAAGCTTATTGAAGTCGACAGATTTTTGGATATGTTTATTTAAGAATAGGGTCACTCATCGCAAGCTTTATTCTTCACCAGACATTATCGTTTGCCAATCTGTTGCGCGACGAAAATTGGCTATCATAAAAACCGAAAGCCTAAGGCAGGAAAGACGAGAGTATTGTGCCACTCTCATTCAAGCAGCATGGAGAGGTTGTATTGCATCAGATGACTTTATTCGAGCTGTGTCAGACATCATCTTAGTCCAATCCCTAGCTCGAAGACTGAAGGCAATGAGAGTCTTACGACGACTAAAGGAAGAGAAACACCTCCTACAGGTGACATCATCTACCAAAATTTCTTCAACATGGAGGAGGTTTTTCGCCGTCAGAGAATACAGGTACAGCATTGCAGGTAATCGAATTGAATGAAACAGATTTTCTTTTATGCTTGATTTTAGTAAAGCAGTCACTCATCGCAAGCTTTATTCTTTACCAGACATAATCGTTTGCCAATCTGTTGTGCGACGTAAAGTGGCAATGACATTGACTGAATGGCTGAGGCAGGAAAGACAAGAGTATTGTGCCACTCTCATTCAAGCAACCTGGAGGCGATGTATGGCCGCTGACAACTTCGTTCAAGCTGTGTCTGACATCATTTTAATTCAAGCAATCGCACGAAAACGCAGTGCACTGAATGTCTCACAAAAGCTGAAAGAAGAGAGACACAAGTTACGTGAGGCATCATCTACCAAAATTTCTTCGACATGGAGGAAGTTTTTCGCTGTCAGAGAATACCGGTGCAACGTAGCAGGTAAACCATATTAGTTATTGTTTGGTTTACGTTTGCCTTACGTTCGCGGTACATTCACCCTCTATTACCTGCTCTTATTCAGATATCATCGTTTGCCAAGCTATTGCGCGACGCAAAATGGCCATCAAAATGACGGAATGGCTGAGGCAGGAAAGACGAGATTATTGTGTCACTCTCATTCAAACAACCTGGAGGCGATGTATGGCCTCTGACAACTTCATCAAAGCTGTGTCTGACATCATTTTAATTCAATCAATCGCACGAAGATATATTGCACTAAATATCTCACAAAAGTTGAAGGAAGAGAGACACAAGTTGCGTGAGGCATCATCTACCAAAATTTCTTCGACATGGAGGAGATTTTTTGCAATCAGGGACTACAGGTGCACCGTGGCAGGTAAGCTCAATCGACCAGACAAACCTTCCTTAGATTTCAAAAAGAATGGACTCACATAGATTACTTTCCAAACCTTATTCTACAATCAGACATCATAGCCTGCCAATCCATAGTTCGAAGGAAAATTGCACTAAACAGATCTGATGAGTTGAGAAAGGAAATGCATGAATTTTGTGCTACTCTAATCCAAGCTACTTGGAGAGGTTACATATCTATGGAAAAGTATATCATATCTATTCTCCGTGTCATTACTGTCCAGTCTGTTGCACGTAGGTGGATAGCGAGACGAGTGACTAACCGATTGATTGAGCTTAGACATTTGATGGAAATTGAATCAGCTACGGTCATTCAACTTGGGTGGAGGACATACCAAAAGCGACGGGCAATGTCCACTATGAGACGATTGGCGCAGGTCGAAGCAGCGGCAGCCACCAGGATAGAATCATCTTGGAAACGAATTGTCCAACAATCAAAATATCGTCTTGCTGTCGCTAGTACGTACAGAAAATATATACGTTAGCAGTCAGCTCGAAACATTATGTCTCCCTCACCTGTTTCTTAATTCTTTTTCTTAGATATAGTTGTCGGTCAATCACTGGTTCGTCGTTTCTTAGCAGCAAGAAGAGCAGTTGCAATGAGGCAAGAGGAATGTGCAATCATAATCCAAAAGAGATGGAGGGGATTTCTCGCATTCGAAAAATACATTCAAACAATATATTACTTACTCGTTCTTCAATCAACAGTCCGTAGATTGCTTGCATGTAGACTTGCGAGTGAGCTGAAAGAGAAAAAAATCCACTTGGAAACAACTTCAGCTACTATGATTGCATCAGCATGGAGAACATTCTATGGTAGAAGACAATATGTGCTTTCTATTAGTGGTAAGGTTTTCTAACCATTTGGCTTTGCTAGCATTTATTCTGTTCTTATTTCTCGCATCAATACATCCTTTTATTATTAGCTATCGTCCTCTGTCAATCAGCTGTACGTCGATTTTTGGCACTACTAACGGTCGAGGAAGTTAAATATGCAAGGCGCGAGGCATGTGCTACTCTTATTCAAGCCAGATGGAGAGGTTACATCACAGCAGATCGATACTCTTTCACACTATCTGGGATCATCGTAGTCCAGTCCCTTGTCCGCCAAAAAATCGCCATGAAGTGTTTAGAAGAGAGGAAGAAGTGGTTGATGCGACTTCACACATCAGCTTGTATATGTATCCAGGCCATTTACAGGGGCCACGCCTCGAGGACGAGCATTTCAAACAAGGTTGCTGCAGCTACGAAGATTCAAACTGCATTCCGCGTTTTTGTGGATAGGCTGATATTTTTGGTCACTGTGAGCAGAATCATAGTCTGCCAAAGCCTTGTAAGAAGAAGACTCGCCCAAAACACTACACGCGAAATGAGATATTCCAAGCAACAATTGGCGGCTACTAAGCTGCAGACCTCCTACCGTTCATACATTGCGAGAATGGACTTTGTCATGACAATAAGCAACATCATTGTTTGTCAAGGTGTTTGTAGGACCAGGATTGTCAAGTTTAGGATTCAGAATATGCATAGGGCATCTGTTTTTATTCAATCAGCGTACCGGGGCTATTTTGCAAGGATCAACTACATTATGACAGTTGCGAATGTGATCATTTGTCAAAGCGTCTGGAGGCAACAAATCGCAATTAGGGAGGCAGAAATGAGATGGACAATTCGACGAGATAACGCAGCAACCAAAGTGCAAGCTGCCTATCGTGGTTATTTTGAGAGAATGAACTATTTGATTTTCTACAACAATGTCATCATCTGCCAATGTGTGTTTAGACGTCATATCTCGAAAAAGCAAGTGAACTATCTAAGGATGATCTCCCGAGAGAAGGCAGCAACCAAAGTGCAAGCTGCTTACCGTGGTTATTTTGAGAGGATGAACTATTTCGTTATCTACAGCAGTGTTGTTTTCTGCCAATGTGCCTCAAGGCGAAAGATGGCGAAGAAGCAAGTAAGCAATCTGAGGATGATCCGCCGAGAGAAGGCAGCGATGAAACTTCAAGCTGCCTACCGTGGTTATTTTGAAAGGATGAGCTACTTCGTTTTCTACAGCAGTGTCGTTGTCTGTCAAACTGCCTTGAGAATAAAGATTGCGAAAAAGCAATTGAACAATCTGAGGGCGATCCGCCGAGAGAAGGCAGCAACGAAACTTCAAGCTGCTTACCGTGGCTATTTTGAGAGGATGAACTATTTCGTTGTCTACAGCTGTGTCATTGTCTGCCAATGTGCCTTAAGACAAAATATTGCGAAAAAGCAAGTGAGCAATCTGAGGATGATCCGCCGAGAGAAGGCAGCAACCAAAGTGCAAGCTGCCTACCGCGGTTACTTTGAGAGGATGAACTACCTGGTGACCATCAGTAGCATCATAGTTTGTCAGAGCGCTTTGCGGAAGAAGTCTTCGATGCGCAGGCTCCAGGAGATGCGACATGCTGATCACTTGGAGAAGAAAGCTGCTGCTATAATGATCCAAACTGCGTATCGTGCCTTCACTGCAAGAATTGGCTTTATCGAAACAATTGCCTATGTGATTGAATGCCAGAGCTTTGTGAGGAGACTGATTGCCATTAGGCATGCTCAGATGGTGAAGCTTAAGAGACAGAAAGTACTTGCGGCAACAAAGATCCAAAGTTCATATCGAGCATTTTACTCGCGAATGAAATATTTTGCTTTCGTCAGCAGTGTCATTATCTGTCAGAACTTCACGAGGAAGAGGATCGCTACTCTACAACTTGAAAAGCTGCGGCTTATTCAATCATGGACTCGTGAAAAAGCAGCCATCATAATCCAACGCATTTCTAGAGGTTATTTCTCTAGGATTGGTTATATCATGGTCCTGATGAGAATTATTATAACACAGTCTATTGCCAGACGATGGCTCGAAGCAAAAAAAGTGGAAAAACTACGTGTCATGCAGAGAGCGAGTGCAGCAACATGTATCCAAAGAAGAGTCCGAGGTTTTTTTGCCTTTAACAAGTACATCGAAATCGTGGTCAATCTAATCATCTGTCAAGCTCTTGCTCGAAGATTTATCGCTTCAAGGCGATTCACATCACTGAAGAGGCAAAATGCTGCAGCAATCACTATTCAATGCAGAGTCAAGACAAGCCAAGCAACATCAGCATATAAGAGAGCAGTCTGCAGTGCTATAAAATGCCAAGCTGCCGTGCGTCGCAGTCTCGCAATCAATCTTTCAAAGAAAACACGAGAAATGCATCTGATTCGGGCAAATGCTGCTACCAGAATCGCAGCTTTTTATCGACGTCATGTTGCGTTTTCAGTTTACACGACCACGTTGACTGACATTATTCTATGCCAATCGTACATTCGAAGATGGATGGCATCAACAGAGGTATCTAAGATGAAGTGTACAATGGGAGTTGCTGCAGTTTTAATTCAATCTGCTTATCGAGCATATGTTCAGAGTACTCGGTTCATCATGACCCTCTCTCGGATTATTTTGCTCCAGTCTCAAGTTCGTGGCTTCCTCGCAATGAAGGCTTCTAGAAGAACGAGAGAGAAATATGCGGATGCTGCAACAACTATTCAAAAGTGCTGGCGCTCATTCAAAGTTGAAACAGATTTCATGTAAGCTTATTATCAAGTGTTTCAATCTTTGATTACTAAATCCATCTCACGTGTCGTTCATCGCCCTCTTCTCGCAGGATGATTTTGGCCGGAATAATTTCACTTCAAGCTAACTTTCGCTGCCTCATGCAAATGACGAAATACAAACAAACAAAACAAGCAAGAACTACTGCAGCAAAGAAAATACAAAGCGTTTTTAGGTCAAATTTATATTTTGATGTAAGATTGCTCTGCGGCTCTTGTAACAGCTTTCAATTTCCCCTCATATTTTTGATAATTCTCTTATGTAATTGCCAGGATTATACTCATCGCTTGGTGGACATTACCTTATGTCAAAGCTACGTACGCCAATGGATCGCGAAGAAAGATGTACTGAAACGAAGCCAACGGAAGCAACTTGATGCCAAAGCAGTGATTATTCAATCTAGGTGGAGAGTATATGCTGCAAGATGTGATTACGTGAGTAAAATTATGCTGTAACGCGTTGTTGTTTTAACTTTCCTTGGGAACATCTGAAACGTAACTGCAAACATGGTCGCATTGCCTTTAGATAATTGCTCTCTTGGATATTATTTCTGTACAATCTTATGTGCGCCGGTGGGCAGCTGCACAAAGGACGGCGCTTTTGTCAAAACGACGTGTTTGTGCAATCAAAATCCAGAATGCCGCAAGAGGCTACATTGCCTACACAAAGTTTGTCTTCACACTTATAGACATAATTTTCTGTCAGGCTATTGTAAGATCCAAACTTGCAAGGAGCAAGAGACGGAAGTTACGTGATGAAAGGCATTCACACAACACATCTGCCATCTGCATCGAATCGAAATGGAGAGCATTCACAGCGAACCGACGATATTTGAAAACTATCCGGTGTGCGGTCTTAATCCAAGCAGTTGTGAGAAGACACATTGCAAGAAAAAGGTTCGCCAAGATAAAAGCCTATGATGCTTGCCGGAACCGTTCATTGATCATGATCAAGGAAAGAACTGCATCGATCACTCTGCAGCAGGGTTGGAAGAACTTCAAACTGCGAGCTCTACATAGGAGTGCTACCCTTATTCAAAGCATGTGGAGAGCCTACATGGGTTGCCTCCGATCGGCGCGGACAACCGTTCGTTGTGTCATCATCGTCCAGGCAACCATAAGGAGGTTTTTAGCAACAAAAAGAACGTTTGGTGCACGGCGACTTGTAGCAAATGCCGAATCTATAAACATAATGGTTGCTGAAAGAGAAGCATGCGTTGTCATCCAACGGTGGTGGACGGCCCACTTACATCTGTTGCGACAAAAAAGAGCTTTCAGGGCTGAATTCTTTGTTTATAATGCGGCAGCAGCTGTTATCGTAAGTGACACATATTATCAGCCATATTTCACGCTCCATGATATTTTGATATTTTTACACATAACCGCGTTCCTATGTTGCAGCAATCCGCCTTCCGAGGATACAAAGCATTCTCTCAATATGTTATAATCTCATACTTCATACTTCGAATTGTAAGTTTTGTTCAAATGCTGTAATTTATGAGAAGGTTAAACACTCATCATATTGATCTCCTTTTAATGAAATTGCAGCAAGCGTTAACAAGAGGTCATTTAGCACGGCTGGCATTCCAAAGGAGGAAAAAAATGGTGAAACGCTGGCAAGGGTGTGCCAACATGTACAGACCTCCTAAGCAATGGACGTCAAGCGCAGCAAGGCCATCTCTACCACCTGTACCTCCAAGTCACGAAAAAGCAAGGAGAGTCAAGCAGATGTAAGTTTTACCTTGTTGTTTATAGTGGAGTCTCGGACCATAGATACTGTTCTGACGTGTTATCAATATTCTGTGACTTCTTCTCTTTGCAGAAGAGAGAAGCGTGCTGCCCTAGTAATTGAGCGATTTTTCATTACCATAAAAGCTGAAATCGATCGTGAAATAAGACATCTCGAGCGAAAGCGAAAGAAGAGAGGAAAGAGGAATCTCATGTGTGACACTGACTTACCGATCAATAATTTCGTGTCACAATCTACAGTGGAAAACCGTGAAAATATAAATGTGAACGCGGCCGTGAAGGCAATTGATTGTGGTGAAAATATTGAATGTGTGATAGCTCCATCAACTGATCACAACCAGTCTATTCGAGGGCAGCAGGTTGTGTCAGGCGGCAATGAAACCACGCAACGAAGTTACTCAAATTGTGATGTGGCAAAGGATTTGGGAAATGTAGCTTCATTCAATAAGAATGACTCACCATCCTTTAGCTATGCACCGGGATACGAGAAAGAAAAAAGTTACACTAGCAAGCAATCCTATTTGNGAAAATATTGAATGTGTGATAGCTCCATCAACTGATCACAACCAGTCTATTCAAGGGCAGCATGAAACCACACAAGGAAGTTACTCAAATTGTGATGTGGCAAAAGATTTGGGAAACTCACCATCCTATAGCTATGCACCGGGATATGAGAAAGAAAAAAGTTACACTAGCAAGCAATCCTATTTGTCAACTAACTACAGTCATGGTACCCCACGAACGCAGGTGCCCATCCTGTCTGACGAATCTTTTGAACAATCAATTGATCTCTCCCATACCCGTTCTGAAACAGAAGCCCGCCTTCAACGCCTTCAATCTGAAGTTGCTGGTCTAATGAGTCGCTACCAAGTAGCAGAGGATGAACTTCAATCAGTGGGACAGAGTATTGGCAATTCTAGCGCTGGTAGAAACTCGCAACGGAACAACAATGGGTACGTTCCTCAAATGGCTGCTGTCCACGTAGCTGAAGACGAACTTCAGTCGATCGGGCAAAGCGTTGGCTATTCAAGCGCAAGTAAAAGCTCCCAACCAAACAACAATTGGTACGCTCCCCAAGTGGCAAATGCACTCAATGTCACACCACCTCGGGCACCACTACAATACAGGCTTGATCAGCTTCATGACATCACACCACATCAAGTCTCATACACACACCACCAAGGAAACGTGCCATATGATTATACACCACCCCGAATGCCAACACAATATCAAGCACAACCGAACTCGTTTCATGTACCGGTGCCATTTAGATATACCTACTCAAGTGTGCACCCCGGTCCGCCTGGAACTGCGATGAACGAAAACCATTATTCTCTCCCACCGCATCAAGTGCCCCAGAATTTGCCATATTTAAATATGCAGCATCCCAACCAGCATTTCCCGCCAATTCAAAGGACCGGATCCCAATCCAATCGCGGTCAGAATAATTTATCATGTGCGTCGTCTGATTCCAATTCATACATAAGTCCCTATGAAAGCCCCCGGATCTCAGCACAATCAAGTCACGTCAATCCATCATTCCAAGGCTCAATGCAAAATTCTATTCAAGGGACGATTAATTATCACAACGCAAGACCAAGCTACGCTCAGCACGCTCATCAGAGACTGAACCAATCGCCACATTTTCTAACCGGGGTCCCCCGCACTCCGAACTGCAGTGGCAGACAATTTTAGAAGTAATGCGTTCCATTCAATTATTATGGGATGAGTACACACACGTCGTATTCATATGATTGTATTTAATGTTATTTCATCTGGTCTTATTCAGATTAAAATGTAAAGAATTTATGTAAATTGTAAAGAAGAAAAGTTATGTCTGACTGTGGGCCAGAGAGGTATTGCGTTCCTAATCTCTGTTAGTATTTACCTTCTGCTTCATTAACAAAACAATTCATTCATGCCAAGAAACTCATCTGCTGACTGCAGCTTGGTTCACAAAACCACTTGTTGGCTTCATTCTACACGAAACTCGGCCCTTTTAAAAGGAAGATCTAGAGCATTCCCAATGCCATTTTTGTGCCAATAGATCCCATCACCAAACCTAACAAAGCGGAAAACAACGCAAATGGAACTTCCCTTCGTAGTCCTTTACTGGCCTTCACACCCATCTTCTTTACAGCAGACTTGAACATGAGAGCAGGATAGATATAAATTAAGGCATTCCCAAGCTACCATGAATTATGCAGACAAAAAACGCACACCAATAATAAGGAACAGAGAGTGAAATCAGCGATAGATGCAATTCAAAGAATGCTGGATGAGTCAGACTCTTACAGTGGCACCCGCGAATGACATGATGAAAGCAAGTTCCTTCAACTGTGTTGCAATTAATGTAATAACCGATAGAATGGCTAATGTAGCTTTGTTGAGTACAGCGTTCGAGCGCTTTTCTGATGGAACATTTAAGAGATCAAGCCACCCATCACGTGCACCCACAAATGCCAGGGGGAAAGAAAACACAATACTGACAGCCACGGCCACACGGCTAAGACTCATCAATATGTCCTTTGTTGAGTAGTTGTTGAGGATCAAGCCAGAGCTCGCGCTGCCAAACGTCAAAAACCCGAGGGAACCCACTAAAGCAAAAAGAAGGACGGAGATGCCAAAACTAGTTCCCACTACGGTATTGTATCTTTTGATTGTGTTGTTTTTGAGTTCATTGTAGAACTTGGGGGCGTTAAAATCTGACCAAAAAGCGCAGATGCGTACGTGGTTAAGGCCTTCAACGAGACAAGTGAGATAAAAGAAATAGAAAATCCAATAAATCTACTCACGTGCCATATACGCCGTGCTTAACATGCAAATCAGAATAAAAACGTTCGGGCTCAATGCTGCTGAAGCTCCCAATTCTCCAAACTGAGGTTGATAGTTCTTAGCCACGTCCACCAAAAACTTTCCAGCCGGGACGGCAGCTGTCTTTGTAGCCTTGACAGCCGGGGATCCCAACTTGTACACACCCTGGAAGTATCTAATTGCCATGGCCACGGCTGTATAGAACATTCCTGCCACGCCCACCAAAGAAAAAGGGGCCAAGGATGACAAATTCTTCAACAAACATAGAGGAAGGAGCGTCGTGCTCGTGATGCCCAACAACGCTACCGTTCTAGTGACTTCCATCCCCGTCGCGGTCATGAAAAGTGCTGCGCATTAGCATTTACAACAAGAAAAGAGAAAAGAAGATAAATTACAGCATCAAAAAGTCGTGATGACAAAGCCCCCTGAGCAGGTATACCAACATCACAAACACTCACCGCGAATGGTATCCGCCAGAATCATGGAATAACTCAACACGGCGCAACAAGTCTTCATCGTACAAGTCGCTGCCGGTAACCAAGACGTCTCTTCTCCAACAGTTTCACTCCAGGCCTCGCGATAGGATTTGCCTCCAGTGTAGGAGCAAACGCGTCCGATGAGAGAGAAGCCGTAAGCGGAGAAGAATCCGATGATGGTGATGAGAGAGACGGCGGGGATGACTGCGGTGGGTGCGTTTCCGAAGGCGGCGATTCCTGTTGGCGACAGAGATGACAGGCGAGAAAACTGATACGTGAGGATTGATTATGAAGTGAATGATTAAGGAATATCTGCCGCCGATACGACCAAGCCCATCATGGATCCATAGAACATACTTTCGGGGTAATTTAGAACAACAGCGGTTTCAATAACAAACAAATGAGACGAAAAGAATACAAACATCATCGAAACAACCACAGAGTAATTGTCAAGAAAGCGATGTGACAGCTCGTTAGAACAAAGTCACGTGGACCTATAAGGAATTTCAACGATAGCAGCCCTGATCCTACATCATAGAAATAGCCAAGGAATGCAACAAAATTCCACCTCAGAAGGCATGATTGCTTACTTGACTAAACTCCATAATTCCTGAAATATTGCCACATCTTACACGTAAAAAGAGGAAAGACCAAGACGAAACCAAAAGCGAAGAACATATAAAATGAACAACCTAAAAACATTCCTAACGATTCACCCGCAAAAAATTAGATTTCATTGAAAACAGCTCTCCCTCTCCCTGTCATCTCTCTCACCAGCAGGCAAACTAAGCACACCAGCCCCAACAATACTCTTGACTAAATTAAAAATCTCATTCGAAATGCTGGCCGTTCCTCCTCCAACCCCCACCGCGGAGCCCTTCGAATCGTCAGACATTGCGATTGTCACTCTTCCTCGTTTGCCATTCGTCGCACCGAAGGCGGTTGGAGGACTGGCCGTGTATGATGTTGGCGTGAATCGTATTGCCGTTGGAGGTATGGGCGTGAAGGCCAAGGTGGTGACGAGGAGCGTTGGAGCTAGGAGGATTCTCATGTTGGATGGTTTCATATGACCTCGTGTGGTGTTGTAGATCGTTGTTCGTGAGGTTGGGATGCGATGGATCAGTTATATGATGGCTTTGCCGGTGTTCGTTTTGGTTTGAGATGGATGGATCGCTTGATTTTTTATGGGATGATTGGTACTATGGGGTAACCTTGTGTAACCATATGTAAAAAGATACATTTCAAAAGATATTATAATCCCTTCAAAGCTGTCGTAATGTTCTGTGCAAACTACCGTATTTTACGGTGAGAAGTGTGGCCTTCTCACCGACCATTTTGATTTTTAAAGCGAGAGTGAAATGAAAATATTAAAAAATAAAATATCCCGAGATAGTACCGTACTTCTATCTTATTTCTTATGCCCTCTTTTCTTCCCGCCAGTTTATTTCCATGGTAGGAGGCTTTGTATCCTTCAGCCCACTCATCGCCCACCTTTTTATCGTTCT
>JALLPD010000906.1:0-13786 GCA_036940065.1 Cyclotella cf. meneghiniana
GGTGTGGAAGCACCCATTTGACATATGCCAAGACTTTGGCACCTGCCTATTCAAGGAGGGAAAATGCTTGGAGGTTCCTTTTTTATGAAACACGAGGTCACCATCAGACCCGGTATCTAATTATACCCTCAGAAAGTTGTTTTTGCAACTCTTGGGCAATTGTTTGAGTTTTGTTGAGGACTGATTTCTGGTTGCTAATTTTTGCACCTTGATACTCCAATCGACAGAAAAGCATGCATAAACCTTCATACCTGTCCACAAAGTTCCAGGAAAACAAGTCACAGAGTTCATTTCTTGGAATTAAATCAAAAATAATTCAGCTACCCTGTGTATGTTTGTTGGAAAAGTATATGCAGCCCGCGCATAATTAGGTGGGTCCTTTTTGCTCAAAATGGCAAAAAACACTTAGAAACCTCAGTAATTCTCCAAAACTACAGGAAACAAGGCACATATCATCAAAAGATAATGAGGCCAGTATATGAACACATTCAATATTGTTATGGGATGTATTAGACCAACAAAAATCTCTCCCAACCTAACTAAGCTTCTTTGAGTCAGTCACTAGTCCAGTCAATAATAAATTACTTATAATACACAGTATCTCAAAAACGGAGACCTTCTTGGAAGAAATTTTTTATGAAGGTTAATATTTGACATAATAGAGTAATTATCTAAAGGTTTCTAGCATCAAAATATCATTTGGAAGAAATTTTATTCTTCTGTAAAAATCTCATCCCCACCAATATTGAAGACAGGTATTAGACTGAATTCTATCAAGGATTTAGATAAAATCTGGTGCACATGCTGTGCCTTGTACAATATACTTCTGGATATTGATGGGTTGGTTCAAACATAGGGGGTATGAGAGTTTCTATCTATATGGGCTTGGGTGAACTTGGCTCATTGATCCAGAGGAATTTCCCATGGCAATGAAAGGAGCACTGTCTCCTTCTCAAATTTGTGAGTATGATTTCTCTTCCATTGGTATTTCATCAACAGAGAGACAGTTTTTGGTAGAAGATTTGCAAGGTTATGATGAGTCAAAAGACAAAACTTGAGATGTCAGATTTCTTTGTCATAATGGCTTTCAGTCAAAATTAATTCAACATTTTGATATTGTGTGGAAGAATAATGTGCATACGGGCCAAAGAGATTAGCCAATAACAAATAATAGTTTAATGTTCAGTCACTACATAAATTCTAGTTGCTTGACTATCACTGATACTTTCAGAGGAGCTGTCATCTGCTCTCTCACTCTTCCTTGATTCATCTGCAATGCCCATAGCCATCCAACCACTTGTTAGAAATGCATGTACTTCCACATTATCATTCATGATTGCCCTCTTCAACTCCATTAATCCTGTTTCTATCACCTTCACCTCAGCCAATAATTCTTTTGCTGCCTCCATATGAGCCTTAGATTCTGCTGTATCTCCAATACTTTTAAACATTTGCATTCATTGCAACTCTGGCATTACCAGCTCATTCTTTGATGTGAGTACCATGTCTCTCTTCAAAATCTCCTCTTCATATTCCTGATTTGCCAGTTTTGTCTGATTTTGAGCTGTGGCAGCATTTTGATTGGCTTTTAGCACCAAATGAAATCCCCTCTGTTGCCTTACATCCATGGTGTTTACTAGATCATAATTCCTCTTCACAGCTTTTATCTTTGCATTATTCTTTTGCTGGGAGGGTTGGTCACCCGTAGAAATGAAATTCTCCAATATTATGAACTCAATATGATATTCTTTTCTGCAAGAGGGCTGCAAGTCAAAAAGAAATTGAATCTACTGTGAATGAAATTTGCCAACAGATCTTGTGCCTCATTCCAGTCAATGTTAATTTAAAGGTCTCCCTCCTCAAAATCTTCATAGTATCCAAATCATCTGAGGATTTTTTTGGTGGATCTTTAACTTCTTCTTGCTCATTATCTTCTTCTTTTGTGGCACCATTGAAATATTTCCAATTATCCATGTGATAGAGGATGAACTCAATTAGATCATCCATGTTCTTGCCAGATGCAAATTCATACTCTCCATTAACCTTGACCATGATCTTCACCTCGACTGACTCCTCAAGAACCGGCATCATCTTTCTTGCTTCCCTCATTGTATTCAGAACAGACTTTGAGATGGTGTAGCTCAATAGAGCAGGGCCGGTAAGTTTGTGCACTTTTTACAATCCATGGGTTTTTTTCTTTCCACAAGTAGGCCTCTTCCCTCATTGTCAATACAGTTGCTCTGGGATCACATGAACTAATCCCTTGAGCAGTTCTTCCCCTCCCCACATGTTCCCACAGGTAGACTGCCAGTCAAGAATGTGATTAATTTGAGATAGAATACCTTCCCACTATGACAAATTTTGAAAGCGTCCTTCTGTTGAAGTGGCATTGTCAAGTCTTTTGTCGCAAGTAGACTCATTTTTTCACAGGCAATTCAAGCTTTGTGATTGTTACATATGTTCATGTGGAAGTTGGTTGGAAGGAGAGGATTTAGCTTCATCGTAGAATTTTTCTTTTGGCATCAACATGGCAGAAAATAAAATATTCATATAAAAGGTGGATGCAGTTGACGTTGCTGATAGACCAACACTATCAATTGGTTTGGTCTCTGAGTGAGAATGACAAACAGACAATCTGCTCTTTGAGTTTGAACAGAAAAGCTCAATTGGGTATGATGTGGCTTTGACTCTTTTATAATTTTGTTTCTTGGTGATATTTGTGTTAGAGGCACTCTTTCATGACCAATTTTGCACATTGAACATCTTTGTCGAGAATTGAACTTGAACCCCCAAAAAAGTTCAAGTTCACTGAATCTTAACTTTTTACAGGCTTAGAGTGGGGTGTTAATAACCAGTGGAACATAAAAAGTTATGGCTGGGTTGAAAAATGGAGCCGTAAGGGAGATAAAGAACATCGACCTATATCTGATTCTTCCAAGTTCAAGTCCGTGAACAAATCATAAAGAGAAGCCTCAGCCTTGGTCTGTCCCAAGTCCATGTGTCAGGCCAATACTAATGAAATTTCAACTCTCAAGGAAATTCAAAAAATATGAAAAAATGATAATCACAGTGCTTAAGAAAGGCTTTCCTTAGCTTTTGCTTCTTAGTCATATACATTTTCTAAATAACAACAAAAATATGGGGATTAGGAAAGGATTCTTATCATTTCAGTCACATCTTGTCACCAGTTTGGAATTAATCCATTAAAATCCTTATGAATTGCAATCTTGGCCATTGTAATCGACAATGATCACAATTATTAAGGAATTGTAATCTAAGATCAACCATTACAGTCATTACAATTCTTAAGGAATTGTATTTTGATTGAAGCATGTCATATACCTATCTTAAATTCTCTATGAATTGTTACTATTTCTATGATCAAACAATTACAGTCATCAAAAAAATGTAATCAAAGTTCAACAGATCCTTTTTTCCTTAGGGGTTCGCTTCTGGTTATAAGTCGCTTTTTACAGGCCTATTTTATCCTTGGCCTATAGCAGACAAGAAAGGTTCATCGATATTGTAAAATCAGCCAAAGAGTTGAACATCATGTTCATGTCTCAAAACATCTTCTGGGAAATTATTTTTCATGGGAAACAGCAACGAGCTGAAACAATAAAGACTCTAAGGGCCCCAGTGCAATTATCAGCCAAAGTCATGTGTTTAGAACTTAGAGTGCTACTGTTTGACCGTTAATGTCATTCAGTTGATTTCTGAGGATGATTTGCAATGAGACACTCTGTAGAAGTTTTTGAAAAATAATCTTTAACCATTTAATGACTAGTCACCAAAAATTTATTACATCAAAAGAGCACATGGGACAGGAACACAAATTTCCAATCCAGTTCCAGAAAAGAGATACACCATCGCACAAAGTCATGAACACAAAACACCATAGTTTCGCACAAATGATTTGTTTATTGAAACATGGAGTCCTTCACAAGTGTTTTTTGTGTGCAATATGTCTAAAACAATGTTTTGGAATCATGTCAAGAATACTGCACAGTGAACTCAAGCCATGAGTTAATATTTTGATTGCTTGCAAATGATTGGGTCTCTCCCAGTTGCATCACAATGTTGATCACTGCACAATGAACAGTGGGGTGGGTGTGGACAATCTAACTAGGAAGTTTCTTTGGTCTGTTATCTACTGGCAGACTATAATATTGTACAAAATGTCTGCATTAGCAATCAAGGAGGATGTTGACAGTAGTGACAAATTTAACATATTTCTGTTTACCAATCATCTTTGTTGAACTCAGGAGCCAAGTGCTTTTGTGAGTAGCTGTCATGTTTTGCGTCCTTCTCTCTCCTGTGAGCTCTGGCTTGTCCTACCAAAAATCTTCTAATCACTTATTAACCATTGGATGAACCTCTTATTGTTGATTATACAATGGGCTGGATGCTTTCGATTGTTGTGGCAGTTGAATGGATTCCGCACGACCTAAAATTCATGTTTGATGGTTTAATTGATGGATCATTTGGGGGCGGTGATATGATGTCAATGTAAAGATGTGATGCAAGTCTTGCTTGATGAGCTGATGAAAATTCTTCATTGTGTTTGTTTCTGTCCCTTGATGCAGCCAAGGATCCCCACGACAATTAGAATGGAATCTGGCACTCGTCGCCATGAAGCAATAAACAAAGCTGTAGGAGATGATCCCTCATATCAGTGTTTTCTTCTATTTGGGGAGAGTGACCCTATGATGTAGCCACACGTAGAATGTGTACCAATATCCTCAAAATGACATTCTGCCGTGATCTGTCTTGATTGAAGCAAGGGGATATTGTAATGGTGAGAAATCTGAGCAAAGTGGGTTTTTATGGTATGTTTTGTTAGTGCCATCAAAAGTTATCTCCACATGACTACAATAGGTTTTCCAGTGGTAGGGAATCATGTTTTTTTCCTGTGTTTCAATACTTCTCAGTGAAGTTGTGGGAATTTAGTTTGTACCAGTGCAAGTCATTATCCCAAAAATGATTAGTTGATTTTCATATATTTCAGAACTGATATGTGAATGCATTTGCACAACAGAAAGTACTAAATAGCATTCATGAATTGAGGCAGTTATTTGCGAATTCGAAACTCGCGTTGCTGCATATCCTCTCTCATGACATGTAGCCTCATTCTTCTAGATTGCTGCTCTTCGGCGTTTTATATGGGCAAATACATCTAAAGGCCTCCCCCTCTCCAGCACCGATGAGCGTTTTGGCAAAGTCCTCGTATGGTAGTGCCAAGTTTGGAATAGTTACACCATTATATTTGAGCTAATTGAATTTGCTAGTCATATTATAAACCTAGAAAAATAACAAGGGCAAAACACTACCCAACATCGAGTGGGAATATCCCATAGAAAAAATACAGAAATGACCTCACGGAGCAACTTTACAGTAGATCATTCAACACACAAAAATAGTCAACTTGCTATCACAGTTGATGCTTATGCCAACTCTGCGTCAGTGGGGCTGAGACCTTGAGCAAGTCCGCCCTTAGCCGCGACCTTCTTGTGGAGGAAAACCGTGAGAGCTCCAAGGGCTACGGTAGTGACGGCAAACACGCCAGCCAACGCCTTGGCAGGGACAGCCGCCGATTTCGAGATACTCCACGAAGAGACCTTGGGAAGGGTCTTGATAAAATCGCAAGCATACGTGTTAGGGTAGGGAATACTGCTGCTCAAACTTGACTCGCATTTGCCTGCATCTTCATAGAGGCGTTGGCAAACATCGAGAATATTATCGGCATCTTGTTGATCGTTGTTATTTTTGTTGTCGTAATTATCCGGTTCCTTGCAGTCAACACAGCTGTTGGTAACCAGTGAATCACTGGAATAGGGGAGCTTGTTTCCGTAGAACTGGCACATAAATCGAGAGGAGGCAAAATACTTTTGAGTGGGGTTTCCGAGATTTGAGATTATGTTGCAAAGAAATACCCACCAATTTTTCGTAGATACCACTCGGCGCAGCATAACTGCACGTCTCTTCCATGAATACACCGAGCAGGATCTTCTTGCCATTGTTGGCGCAATACTGAGAGATGACATAGAAGGAAAATGGACGAAAGTTGTTTGTCTTCTACGCAGTGCTAGCCAACCAAGTCTAAAGAAGACAACCATCCCTCACCGGTCCAACGAAGAGCTCCATCTTGTTATCCTGTTTTTGATTGTAGTTGTAGTAGTTCTGGGCATTATTGTTCATGTTGCCACCATTCTTGTAGAGGTAGTATTGCATGGCGTTCTCGTCAACTTCGAGCCTACGGCATTCCAACGCTTCCTGAAGATTAAACTGGCCGTTATTCTTGTTGTTGTTGTTGTTGTTGTTGTTGCCCCCGTTTTGATACTGTCCGCAATAGTCGAGACCCTAGTTAAAAAGTAAGACGAAGGACGAAAGATGTTGAGAGCAGCATAAGTATTATATTGATCGTGTGCGTGTAAGGTATTACACACCGCATTCTGGTAGCACATGCTCTGGCAGTATTGCTCATTGTTTGCATTCTGGCAGTAGCAGTTCTCACGAACGCCTTGGAAGAGAGGAGAGTGTCAAACGATATGTTGTGTGTAACAAGCTTAAAAGACCGGAACGAGTCAACTTGGAACGGAAATTACTCACGTTCACAGTTGTACTGTTGAACGCTCAACTTAGATTCCACGTAAGCGTTGACGAATTCATTCATATCAACGACGTAGTCAGCGCCATTCTCACAAGACGAAGAGCAGGATGACGACGGGCAGAGTTTGAAGTGGACGAGGCTGGTACAAAGTACGATATTAAGTGCAGAATAATAGGATGGAACAAGTGAAATGTAAAGGTCATCACGTCTTCTGAAACTCACCGCTGTTCATACATTCCGTTGAATCCATTTCGGTTGTTGTTCTTGTTGTTGTTCCCGTTTTGGTTTCCACCGAAGTAGCCACCGTAGTAGTTGCTCGACGCCTTTTGCAGAAGAACGAGGGAGAATATTGAGGAAAAAGACGTGACAAATTTCATTCGAAATCAGAATTGGTCCACTCACGAAGCATTGCTGGAACTTGATGCTGTAGCCCGAAACCCAAGAGTAATACACATTATTATTGTTATTGTTATTGTTCAGGGCACGAGCCTTAGACATGATGAGGCTTCCGAGCTTCGAGCTTGCATCGATATCCCCGGTGTCGAGGTCAATCGCTGCATGTTGAGACGCAGTAGCCGTGCCCACGGCGATGGCGGCGAAGGTTGCGAGAAAGGAGAAGGCCGGAATCTTCATTTGCAACTGTTGAAAGTGAGAGCTAGGTCGGGAGGGAACGATTATTTGTGAGAGTTGAGGTGACCAAAATGACAGAACTGAAGATGATGCTCAGATGATGCTCCTCTGGCTATAGTATTGTACCTGCTGGAACGCTTGCGACATGATCGTATTGTACAATACCATACACCTCGACAGGCTTATTAACGTACGCAGGCTGGTTGTACACGCATTCCTAGACTGGCTGCTCGATCGCCTAGAGGGAATATTCACCTAGTAGCGAAGGAAAATTCATGTAATATTGAACTGTGGGCGTTGAATTTCACACGAACAACGCAATTTTTATTGTCCCTATTTTTCACCTCGTTGTAGACGGAGTCAAGTGAGCGAAATTAGTGTGACTGTAAAAGTATGTGAAAGTATTATTGACAGTTTCAGGACCAAACATCCCATTCATATTATAAAAATTTGATTACTAAATTATTGTTATAAATCATGACGTTCACTTTATAATTTTACCTTACCATTATAAATTTAAAAATGCTTCCGAAGTCATTTTATACGAAAAACCTTTACGACTGAATATTTATATAAAAAGTTGTGGGTTGTCAGTGTTCGTTGTTGGAAGAAGGGGTACGTTTTAATGTATGGTATTGTACTATTATGATCTACTGACCCTACGGCATCATCGTGAATACAACGGGCGAAAATAGTACGATAATGCCAATTTACCCACACATGACTAGAGGTGAGAAAATGCGCGAATTGGCGCCAAAATGCTCCCTTCTGCCTCGATCCAACGCTGATCCGACGCCCCAGTGGTTCCCTGAATTCATTTTGCGAACCGCCGAAAATGGCTGCAGTGGCGATTGATGAAGGCCAAAATAGTGACGACAATACAACGCTCTGCCGTTGATCAGTTGAAGCCCTTTGCCCTGCCGCTATCACTCAAACTCTATTGAAACACCTCGATTGCTGTTTCGTTTTCATCGTCCCTTTCGAACTGCAGGTTTGCCATCAACCATCTAACCGATCTCACAATCTTATCTTCGAGCCAACCGCAATCACATCTTCGCGCCTTAGCTACCTTCAATATAACTCACCCCCTGCAACATCATGAAGTTCACCGCAGCTCTCCTCTCCGCAGCCGCCTCCGTCAACGCCATGGAGCTAGACACCAACGTCGACATCCCAGCTACCTCCAGGCTCGGATCTCGTATCTTATCCAAGGCGCGTATGCTCGAGGGCAACAATGACCAGTCTTACACATCGTGGGTGGCTGGATACTCCATCAAGTTTGATAGGTGTGTGTCTTCGCAGAATTATTATGGTGGTTACTTCGCGGGAAATGACGGGCAGAATAATGGCAATGGACAATACAACTACAACTATGATGTGAGTTGTTTTTCATTTCGTGCCCTCATCTTTTAGTTCACAGTGACTTATCATATCACATGTCTTCCTTTTTTCGAAACTGACTTTTGTGCAGGCCAACGCTCAATGGCAGAACGGGGAGCAACAAATGAACAATAACAATTACTATGATGCCAACGCTCAATACAATGGACAAGCCAATGGCCAAAACGCGAACGGACAATACTATAACGGACAAGGCCAGCAAGCTGCTTACTACCAACAGGCCCAGCCGGATGGAAACCGCGCCTTGCAGAACAACAACCAAGGTTACTATTACAACCAGGCTCAGAACCGTGAAGGGTACAATGGAATGTACCAGCAACGCCTTGTCCACTTTAAGCTCTGCCCGTCCAACAGCTGCCGCTCGTGTAAAAACGGAGCTGACTATGTCGTCGACCTCAACGAATTCATCGATGCCATGATGGAGGCCAAGCTTACCGCTCAACAGTACAACTGCGAACGCGTCAAGGAGAACTGCTGGTGCGAACAAGCCAACAATAAGGATTACTGCTTGGCGTCTTGCTACACCAACGCTAACATGGAGTACTGTAACGAGATGCAAGGCAACAACAACAACGGCCAGTCGCAGAACCTCAACTTCGACATGCAAGATGCTTTGAAATGTACGCAGCTCGATGTCGATGAAGATACTATGAGCAACTACTATTTTAAGAACCGCAAGGCAAACCAAGGACACTACAACCAAGAAGGCAAGTATTACGTCGGACCCTACTGCAGCTCCAACGGAAAGAAAATCCTTCTCGGCCTCTTCGAAGAGGAGACTTGCTCTTACCCAGCCGCATCCGGCACATTTGAGGCTCTCAACTATGGTCAAAAACTTCCTTACAGCGAAAAGAGTCTCGTCGACACTACCTGCATCTCCTGTATGGAGCCCAAGGAACAAGACAACAAGAACTACTGGGACAACCAAGATGCGGACGAGGTCACTGATGTTTGTGAGCGAATGTACGAAATGTCCGGCAAGTGCGAGGAGAGCCTTCAGGGGCTGCCATACGGCGTCTACCCCGATAACATGGGATGCGATTTCGTGAAGAGCATCAAGTCTGCATCGTTTGTTCCGAGGGCGGTTCCTGCTAAGGTCTTTGCTGGTCTCTTTGCCGCGACTACTGTGCTTTTGGGAGCGTTGACCGTTAACCTATACAAGAAGAGCCAACGTAACAGCGTGAACCTCGTCGCTGACAATAATCATGCACTCGAGTAAGATGTCATGTGTGGGTAGAAGGAGGTGATTCCTTCTTTAGATTTGTACAGGTTTATGTTCTTCGGGTTTCCTTTGACCTAGGTGTCCACTTTTGTCGAACTTCACGACTTATTTGATGTTGTTCAAGTGCCTCTTTGGTAGTGGCATATTTCGAACTTAATAATGAAAGAATAAGATTGTAACAGCCCACATTGACGTTTCAGTAGTGCAACCACTTAACGCATGTAGCTTAAGGGTAAACGACCAATTATTGAATCTGTTTCACATCGAACAACACTAGTACTACAAGCAAATCAAAACAAATGCAACAAGTAATACTAAGTCATCAACGAAGAACCAGCCCCTCCATAGAGCGGGCAACCGCCTGTCCCACCGAACCAACCAACGCAGACGATTCCCCCACGAACCATGCGGCGTCTCCAACAATCACACTGCCAACATGCTCCACGCCATCACCAAGAACCACCAGAACTCTCGAAAGACCATCCTTGACGATCCCATCAACCATTGGGTCGAACACTGCTTCCTCCCACGGGAAAACGATGGCCAATTCACCCGACAAATGGATTGCCAAATACGTAGCGGAGAGAACAATGAGTGTTCCCGCCGCCAGCTTTACCAATTGTTCAAATTGATCAGTACGACTCGATTGGACGACGTCATTCCATCCAACTATGCTTTGAGTGCCACCTCGTTTTGTGAGGGAGGAATCCAACAGTTGCATTTCGGCACGTATCGATCGTCCAGAACTATAGGCGGTGTGTCCTCTGCCGGAAAAAAGACCTGCGGAAGCAGGAGTAGGTGGCGGCGGAGGATGGAAGAATGATGGGAGGAATCCAAAGTTAGGGCTTGGACTCTTGATGGTTGTGGGTGGCGATGAGAAAATGATCTTCGATCCTCCACTGTCACTGCTGCTTGGTCTTGAACGAAGCACATCGTACACCTGATCGCGGTCATCCAATTTGCTAATTATGTTTAGAGACTTCGTTGCCTGACGGTTCTCCAGTTCCTTGTAAAATTCTTTCGCCAATTTCTGTGCCTCTTCCTCTTGACAGGTGGTGTCATAGGAGGCAAAATCGTTGTATTCGGAATGACTAGGTTTGTTCTTTAGTAGTGTGGTTGTGCCTATGCTGTGTAATTTCCATGGCTTGGCGACGAAAGCGGCTCTCGTACGGGTTAGCAGAAGGAGGACGAGAGAGATCACAGTTCGGGGGTGCACTGGATACTGTCCTTTCCTATGATCCTGAATTCTTGAGTCATACATGTTTGAGTTAGTTGTATGGTATTTGTTGAGACGGATGAAAGCACGAGCAGGACCAGGATCGATGATTTCGGACAGCTGATGAGAATATAATATGGGAACCTTCCGCAGCAACTGCTAGAGGAGAGACGAGACGCCCCACAGAAGGCAGGAATTACTGCTAACTCGTGTCTTATATATCTACCGTTGTACCATACCCACACCCAGTAGGGTACAATAATTTACCTCTCTAGAGAGGTAGAGGTACGCCCCACCCCCATGTAACATCATCTTACCCTACTATCTTGGTGACACTGTCCAAGATCCACCTTGGCAGCATTGGATTGATAGAATATTATAATGTGTATGGTAGCATTTGTCCAAGCACAATGTTCAATTTTATGAATAGTGAAGAGAGTACTGTTTTGTATTCTCATAGTATGTGCACACAAAATTGTGTGTGAGTACAAAGATGTGACGCTGAAAGAAACTCCTCAGTTATGCCACTGGATTGAAGGGGTAGGATATTGTGCAATCAAACTGTCTGTGTAGAAAAAATACAAATGTGAGTCACTTTTGACTTTGTTGGATTCAAATACAACAATCACCCCAAATCATACTATGATGACAATACGTTCCAGAGTATGAGGGGTCTCCTTCTTTGCATACCTGTTTACTATTGCATGCACTTGACATTATCTGGCCAAATAAGATAATTAGAGGGTGCAGTGATGAAAAGGCCAAAATTAGTTTTTGACTCAATTCTCATGAAACTTGGCAACCTTGTTGGAATAGCATTCATTAAGATGCATTTAAATTTACGATAAAGAGTTGTAATTTTGATCTGTAAGCACAAATTACTAGTCAGCACCGGTTAAGTATGATATCAACATCCCACATCACCCTTGGACATGTTTTGGGATTAAATTATTATTTATATTTATCAAACTAGGTTGTATGCATAGGATGGTTTGGATATGATTGCCAAAACACTACCATCTGGTATCAAACCTGACATGCAGGTTTCAATGGTTATTGCTAGTGAATGCTAGCAACCCTTAGGCAACATGTCCATCCTTTCCAAAAGACACAATCATGGCTTAACTATCAGAAAGGGTCAGAATAGGTGTTGTTAAGGTGTAGTTAGAGTTTGGTAGTAATGGTTGCTCAAGAAGATACCTCTTCTAAATGCAATAGTAGTAGTAGTCACAAGGTTTGATAGCACTTTGCTAGCAAAAGCTGACAGTTCTTAGGCATGAATAGTAACTTGCAAAATAATCCCATGCATTATTTAACTATCCAAGGAGGTGGTTGTGGGTGTTAGTGAGTCACCTTGATAGATTTTTGATGATATTTGTACCTTGGGTTTGCCTGCTGTTGAATAGCAGTGATTGATGTGGCCAAGGATGTAAGGTACCTGTAAGTATCCAATAAGTAGCAGTGTATGGTTGCTATATACCCATATATAGGTAAAAATAAAGGATTTTACTGGAGTTTGTACTTATTTGCTTAGAACAAAATCCCAATTCACCTGAATAAACTTGAAATGATTGGGATGTGAACACCATTAGTAAATTCAAGTTATTCTTTTTTTAATATTGATCTAGTCTACATATAAAATATATTGGTTGATTCTTGAGTGGTTGGTTGGTTTGGTTTCTGTTCTTGGCTCTCTTCTAAGTCTACCAATGCAGAAGAAGAATTAGCATTCCATGCACAACTCATCATGTAAAAACTGGAGTTTCTTGTTGAGTTCTTGTCCGATTGGATCAAACAAGGTCTTCCTACAGAGTGCTGATAGTGATGCACAGTAGATGATAAGGTATTTGGATTAAGGAGGAAGTGAGTTTTCATGCAATACATCCTCTTGGGATGTTGAAATAAATACACTAAAAATTTGATTGCTCACCATAAAAAATGGTGTTCCTTGGTGAGTATTGGTCCGATTGGAGCATGAGGGCTTCCTGCAGAGCTTATACTATGGTGAACAGGATGGTGTTTGGGTAACTTAGGATTTCAGTTTTCACAAAATACATCTACACGGGATGTTGAATAACGACATGTAAAATATGTATCCCTCACCATAAAGAAAACTGTTTATTCTTGATGACTTTTTTCCAATTGTAGCAAATGAGGGCATTCCATGAAGCTTACAATAGGACACATGGGTTGGGTGTTTGGGTGAAGGAGGAAGCTAGGTTTCACAAAATTAACCTAAGTGTGATGTATAAATTACGATACTTACCATCACTCACCATAAAAGACTGGAGTTTTATTGAACTTACCTCTCTTTTTGATACTACAGGTTGATGCTGGCTTCTTTGATGGATGGGCAAGTGTGTGGATGTGAGCTGGTATCTATGGAGGATGTAAACACTGAGGACTGGAGGACAATCTGCGGAGTACCATGCTTCTATTTTTACCAGTCTCAGTGTATTGGTGGTGGTATAACTTGCAGGGGAAGGTAAGCAGTGCATATTGCGGGGTAGTCAGGCAAGCGCAGGATAATGGGTATCACGGCATTTGTATCAGATTTGAAATTTTTTTGGTGGTTTCCAAAAATATGAACTTCTTCGAAGCAGCAGCAACAGCAGCAGCAGCAGCAGCAGCAAAAGCAACAGCAACAGCAACAGCAGCAAAAGCAGCAAAAGCAGCAAAAGCAGCAAAAGCAGCAAAAGCAGCAAAA
>JALLPD010000907.1:0-13786 GCA_036940065.1 Cyclotella cf. meneghiniana
AAATAATTCAAACTAAAATACATGATTATTTTTAAAGTACACTTTTGGTAGGATTCCTATTATCAGTCAAAATTACCTAAAGTCCTTCTGGGTACGTTTTGGTCGAATGGAGCTCGTGCACAATTTCATCCATTCAGAGAAATACATAAGTGCTTTCTTCTCCCCTAAAAAATAGAGTTTTTTTCTCTAAATGAATTGAGTTGACAGAATAATATTATTTAAGGTACCATAGTAGATACAATGTAATAGAGCCTGTAAAGTATTGTGTATTTGTGGTTTATATTGATCCAAAAATGCTACCTTTCAGTGACCAAGCCATAAAAGCTTGATTTTTAATCATAGGACTATTTCCCTTACCTTCATTATTTGTTGACATTTTGGTGAGGTGAGTTTGAGACTAAACTTCAATCTGTGCACTGAGTTGTGGTGGATCCCATGACTCAATGGTAAGTATAATGTTGAAAATAGTTGAGCATCAAGTCAATAACATTGGTAAAAGGTAAAGGAGATAATATCTCACCTTAACTGATATTTTTGTTGGCATTGTAGTAAGGTGGGTCAGAGTATAAACTTCAGTATATATGATGAGTCGTTTTGATCCCATGAATAATGATAAGTCATTAATTGAAAATATTTGAGTAACAGGAAAAAATCAATGGTACAAAAGGTGAGGAAGAGCCAAATCCACCTTAAAATGAAACACACCACAGATATTGTTGTTTGCATTGTGGTCAGGCAGGCAGGATGACAATCTTCAGTTTAGGTGATGAGCTGGGATTATTTATGTGACTCAACGGTATATATTTGAAAAATAAAATTGAGGACAAGGAGAAAACAATGATAAAATGGTAAAGGCAATAAAATTGCATCTTTAAATTTTACCTGTCGCTGTGTATTGCTGTTGGCATTGTAGTCAGGTGGATCAGAGACAAAACTCAGTCTTTGTGCTGAGTTGTGGAACATCCTGTGACTTGATAGAACTACTTGATTGAAATATAATTGAGTATCAGAAAAACACAATGGTAAACAAGGTGAAGGAGAATGAATGTTGCTAAAATTATTCCTGTCACTGTGTATAGTTATATGTATTTGAGATGAGCTGTTTGTTTGTTAAAGTTTTTATGTAGTAAATAAGAGTGATTATTCAGTTGATTGGAATTTGTTTGGAAATTATGAGCTATTTCGACACATTAAAAGTGAGGACTAATGATTATTAGTCCTCATGTAAATTACATGATAAATGTTAACCAGCACTCCATGTTATCTTTGTCTTGACAGATAACTTGGAATCGAACACTTACTTGGTCTTGCTGGCTATCTTGGTCTTGGACAGAGCTCTTGGTCTTGTAAGACTACTTGGTCTCGATCCCACCTGGTGATAGGGTGTCCTTGACACTTGGGATGCAAGGTATAGGATACCTTCAGGTATTTTAGAGGATATCTTCTATTTTTGAAGTATATAAAGGTACTTCAGTTGAGGTAGATACTTAGCGCATGTCACTTGTCCCCATGATTGAAGAATCAGGGTGCCTCATGGACAAGAAAACCTCATTGAGGAAAATAATTCATTCGTGTGCAGAAAAACTTTGTCTTTAAGGAAAAACTGTGGCTCTTGGAAAAACCTCATCGAGGAAAAATCCTGGGTGAGCGAAGCTTGCTGAAAAAATACCTTGTGGTGAGGAGGTAACATTGCAAGCTGCTGGTGACATGTGCAACATACATCATAGTATGGTTGGTCAAAAGAATAAGTGTTGGCAGAGAGGAAGACTTGGGTCATATGTTTCTGTGTCGGCTTGACCTGTGCCATGATGTGTTTGTATTCTCTCCTAAGTCATAATGTCAATGGCTTACTTCCACATGAAACCATGGTTGTTGAATTATATGATTCTTGAGATAAGCCAAGTATCACATCCTTACAGAGAGTGTGGGGTAAAATAACTTTGATTCTATGTTAACGTTTTCACCAACCATACGACTATGACCATGAGAGCAAATGGTGAAGTCAGTCTGGTGTTGCCTGTTGTCTCCTATTGTTCGTGTCTGCATGCTAGAAGGGAAAGCCAAACAACTGTTCCAATCTTTTGTATTGTATCACTACATGAGGTGATAGGCACTGCACAGTAAGTGTTTAGTGAGTGGTACATTGGTGTTTGCTAGGGACACACAATTCCACTAGATGCTGCTGGCATGACCAGTATTTGTCCAGCAGGTCAAGCATCCTCATGATGTGTATGATGCTGATCTCTAGTATTTATTCACTTGGGTTTTTGTTTTGGAGGACTCTGTTTGCTTACAATGGATGCCAAATGATGTACATAAGGCAAGAAAGTGGAGTGTTTAACTGCACTTTGATTTTTACCAGGAGTGTACAATATGGATGATAAACCCGGTCTGATCACTAAGGTGCTGAGTATGCTGCCGATTGTCATCATTTATCTGTCTCAAGTATCCTTTGTGTTGATTTGTGTTGTTTTTCTTGCCATCTGCCCCTATGTTCCCATGGGAATAGTTGTCCTTCAGGTCGACTACCGGCAAGTGAACAATGTCTAATCACATTGCTGTTGATTATATTCAATGCAAGGAACATATTTAAATGTCCATCTTGGTGGACCAGTGAGTGTCAGGATTCAATTTGACTTCACTGTTTGTTCTGTGGTGAGTATCCTTAAGGGACATCCACACCTGTCCAACTCTTGATGGTGGAAATGATAATGCACAGCAGTTGTAACTCTCTGTTTTTTTGTAATAATAGTTGTTGACTTTTGTCTTATGGATTCGGAACCCTGTAGATATTTCACAGCTTGGGAGCACTAATCTAAGTGAACTTTGTCTGGTGTTGACAACAAATGTATATTGTGTTCTTTTATGATTGTGTGAGTGTTGACAAGCTAATTAAGCTCTACCAATCTTTTGTGTAAGGTGGCTTGTTATCAAATCTGATTTGCATGAATGCTTGACAAAGCACCAAATCTCTCATGGAGAAATGTTCCTGTTTGACTTATCCTTTTTGGGACATGATAGTCATTATTCAACAGGATTACTCACAGCTGTGGCTTGACAAGAACAAAGTTCATGGATTCTTTGTTTACTTATTTTGTTGCTCTTGAGTATTACACCTTGTTATGGCATGTGCAGCAAGTTGTTACACAACCAGTGGTCATCCGTGAGTTCTTCCTTACATTTCCTAGTAAGGTAACTGTATGCATCCCTACTGAATGGATGCCATATTTGTTGCTCCATGGAGTTTCCCAAAGGTAAACCTATCAGAAGGTCACATAGGAGAATCAAACGCCAGATGTATTTTGTCTTATTAAGATCATTATCTTGTTTTTACAGTTTCATCTTTGAATCCCCAAAGGTTACGTGGTCAATGATTCAATTTTGTTTACTGTGTCTTTGCATTCTGTATTTCAAGATGCTTTACAAGAATGCAAGCATACCTTACACTCAACATGAGGTCTGGTAGCTCTGGACTTTGTTGTTGCAACATCATTTTACATTAAAATGTCTCTTTGTTGTACTCTGTTTTGTGGGCTTACTGACTTGGTCGTTCCTCCTACAATCACTTGTGAGAGACGCAATTTGATTCTAGTGTCTTGCTCAAAGGTCATTGAAGTACGGGAACCACCCAGTGGCTTTGATTTCCTTGGATGAGTGAGTTTTGATCTGCTTTTTGATACTTTGTTATCAGTGACATGGGATATTTCTCTTGCTCTTGTAGTCTTTGTGCAGAGTTTGGTAATTGGGTTGATCTACACACCTGATTCTTGCTGCCCGGTGAGACCAAACTATCCTTTCTTCATCGGTGGTCATCCAAGCTAGCCTTTGAAGACAATTTGTTAATTGTTCCAAATGAGTTCATGAAGAGACCTGTATGGCTATAATTGGCTCCAATGAATGTGCTAGTGAAGCACAAGGATAACCTGTGATTGTGCTGTCCATTGCTTGACTGGAGTAGGTCTTGACCTGCTCAGTGTCTTGAGACATGCACAGATTCTGGATGAATGAGTATCCAGACAAATGATTAAAAGACTTATTTTGAAGTCATTCTGCTGTTTCAGATGTGAACATTTTTGACAACTGCATTACTGTACTGGTTCTTTGCGCTTGGAAAGCTTCATAATTAGGTGTCCAGTTTGCTACAGTTATGAACCATTATTTTATGTACAGTAAGACTGTTTTTAATTTGGGTGTTGATTTCTGTTGTACAGCAAATTCTGATGACGACTGTTAACTAAACACTCCTGTGTCAAGGTATATGTACCTCTCACATTTTGTAACTTTTTGTGGACTTTTATGCTCTGTCATTATGTGGTATTTACCTTCCTCAGCTTGAAAAGTTGAGTGAGACAGGCCGTTTCTTCCAATCACCAAAGCTCAACCTAACAGTTTCTCATGGCTTTGAGAAACTTCAGCAACATGTTTGTACTGAGCTTTTAGTGTTTGCTAGTGTCAATCTTTATTTTGACACAGCTTGGAATGTATGCTATTCATCAATACCCTAGAAGATTAATACACTGGAGTGGTTAGCTCCATGCTTTAAGATTGGTGTAGCTCAAGAAGGACACTTTTGCTCAAGCAGTTGGTTTGTGTGTGCCATTGCATCCTGGGTGTTGGTGAAGCCCTGGTTCACAGCTTTTAGCAGACTGTGATAATAATTTGCAAAGTGATTTGAATGATAGCTTTGTTTCTTCTTCAAAAAACTAGAACAATTTTGGACTCTTTTGTGATGATGATCAAGACTGAGGTTATATGCTGGCATGATCACACTGAGCTAGTGAACTCATAAAATCTGTATGTATCAAGAGAGGCTTGCTTTTTTTAAGAAAAATAAATCATGTGACTTTGCCCTTCCTTTGATCATAGGAGGCACACCATCCAACGTATGTCAAGACTTTGACACGTGCCAAGTTGTGTAGGGAAAACATATGAATGTTCCTACTTTTGGAAAATGAGGGATGCCCAGGAACGATGTCCTTTTTAGGTCTTGTGTTATTGTAGCAACACTTTGTCAGGGGTTCAGAGCCTAACAAAGTTTGATTTTCAGTCGCTTCTGATACCTTGCTTGTGTAGTGCTGTACTAGTACATGTCTCTTTCTCTTAGCATATGGAAAGTCTATGCTTCCCTGAGAAGACTATGCTGCATGCCAGTTTGGCATTTTAGTCCTTTTTGTATTTGTATCAAGATTTTATTTTAAGTCTGTAGTATGTGAGGTATCCAAAAAATCAGATTATTAAAATTTGATTTGAATTTTGGTGAAGATTTTTTACTTTGAAAATCATAGAACAGAGAACTTGAAATAATATTTCTATTAGTTTTGATTTTTTTGCTATGAAATCTTAATAGCTTGGACCAGGGGAGGTGCTGTTTGATGTGCAGCCTCAAGACCTTTCAGTTTGCTTTTAACCTCTTTCTTGCGCAGCTCGTAGGCATGCTGGTATAAAAGGGTGGCAGAATGAGAGACTTGGACTTTCCTCTGTTTTTTCACAAGATTTGTGAGAAATTTGAGTGGTCATGTGTTTTCCTTATAAAAATAGGACAAATTTGTGCAATGACTGCAAGCAAATTGGAAATTCACAAGAATTCTGAGAGAAGGCCCATCAAATAGTAACATTCCCAGCCAGGGAATTGACCAGTAGTCATTTTATTGACTCTTGACACACCCCCATCCTTTTGAGTCAAAAGATTTTTCAGTGCATTTTATTTTTTGCATATCTGGGATTTGGCAAAGTCTCACAATCCTATGCCCTTTGACTGAATTATACTCCTAGGCTTATTTTCTTGATCATGGGCTTGACTGTGACTGTCTAGTCCTTATAGCAAATGGTCCTGTTGTTGCAATCCCAAGGGCTGTTTTGCATAGTGTTGTTTCAAATGGACTGTGCTGTATATTGCTCCCATGTTGGTGGGGCTAATGCATGATGGTGCACCTTGAGCGGGCTGTTCTGTAAATAAGGATTCCTGTGCAATCCTCTGAAATTGATTTTGGGCAATAGTTGCCAATCAAAACAATCCATTGGGTGACTTGAAGTCCTTGACATTCCATTGGAATCAATCTGAGTCCTAAGTGAACCTATGCCTGAGCAAGCTTATTTTATACTCCCATTGTCAAAACTTTTGTTGTGAGACTAGAATTGACATGACAAAATGATAGGAAATTTAATCCTTATGAAATATAAAAACATCAAGTTGGGTCTCACAGTCATTTTCACCTGACAGACACCACTTGGGGGTCACACAATTGTCTTTCTGGCCAATTTAGGCTGTAGAAAAGATTCTGGGGTGATTTAGGCACTAGAAAATGTATATGTGCAGATTACATATGTTATTTATGTATCATACTGTGCTTGTTTACTTTGTAATAATCACATATAGTAATCATGGATATTGTCTAATTATTTATTTTATAAGTGCGAGTCTAAAAATATTTGACTCCGCACTTATTCCTCATAGAAGATAAAATTCATAAGGCAATATCAAGCATTGGCATTGAGTACAATGTGCTCTAAAATATTCCATATGAGTATGTATATGTCAATATGTAGTCTTTTTTTCTTATTAGTAGGCACTTATGCTACTAATTTATGTCCCGCATGAGCATGTATGCATCACTATTGGTCTTTCTATATTGACAAGCAATCATACACTACCAATTATGAACTCTGCTAGGTTGAGTGGAGTTTACCCATATCAGCTGGGACTTTGGCCTCAGTGATGCATCTGGGTAATTTTTTGTGATGAATTGGCTTTTGAGTGAATAGCAGAGTGCGTAAGTCATCACTAAGTTGCAATGGATATTGTACAATAGTAAGATAAGCCATATGTTTGTAGAAGTTTTTATGTAGTAAATAGGACAGGTTATCCAGTTGATTGGCATTTATTTGGAAATTATAAGCTGTTTTAACTAATCAAAAGTGTCCTCATGTAAATTACATGATAAACGCTAACCAGTAGACAGGTAACTTGGTCTTGAACACTAACTTGGTCTTGCTGGCTATCTTGAACTTGACCAAAGCTCTTGGTCTTGTAAGACTACTTGGTCTTAATCCCATCTGGTGACAGGGTGTCCTTGACACTTGGGATGCAAGGTATCTACAGGATACCTTTGATTATTTTAGAGGATACCTTCTATTTTTTGAAGAATATAATAAGGTAGATACTTGGTGCAAGTCAGGTGGGCAAAAGGACAAACTTCAGTCTCTGTGCTGAGTTGTTGTGCACTGCAACACTTGATGGCATTTTTGCTGTATTGTTTTGTGAAATGAATTATTGTAAGAAGGGGCAAAAATTTGTGTTCCATCTCTGTACTCATGTCCATGAATGGCTTCAGTATTTCTCTTTGCTGCAGTGGTGGTGGTAGTGTAGGATGCAGTCTGCATATTGTAAATGAATCCAAGTGGAGAAGACATGTTACTGTTTCATTAGTAAAAATAATCAACTGTTGAGAGAGTGGTCCAGTAAAGGGGGGCTGCTGCTGGCAGCTGTGTTTGTTCTTGGGCTTGATTTCTGAGGCAACCTCTTTGAACTTTAAACAACTGATATGCATATCTAACACTAAAAATTTAAAATTCATATGTTGTAAGTCCTCATTATTGACTCCTTGCTGTTTAAACAACACAAAATGTCAAAAGATACCTTTCATTTACTCAATGAACAAGCTGGGTATCTCTTTTTGCAATTGGGTGTGCATATACCAATTCCACTTCTTTCATGAGCCATGTGCCACACTGTGTAATCATTGTTTCAGTGTGCGCACTTCTCACCAGTTTGTATGGATGATGTAATGCTGGTGCTTGAAGGAAACAAACAAAATTGTGCACATTGTCTGTATTGGCAGAAGGATCTCTTCAAGGACAAGCCACCTGATAAGTCCCAATTGCGGTATCATGAGTTACTCTAGAGAAAAACACAATGTTTTGAATCAAGAATTTGTTGCTTAAACTCTGGTGTTCCTCAAACAATGAAAAATGCAGTAGAATACTCATGATTAGTACAAATTCTTAGATATTCTTTTTTCAAAAACTAAACTCTGACCACCAAACCACTGAACTAGACCATTAAAATTTGGACCAATAAGGGTAATCACCTTGAATATATATTAAAAACCCACCCTAGTATGCTCTTCCTAGCTAGGACCAAACAAGCCATCAAACATGAAGTGGCTTTTGATTCAGGAAGAAGCACACGTGACCGCCCTGTAAGCCATGTACACCCAGATGATTATGTTTACTTAACACTTGGTGTGAAAAATCAAAATGCTTCTTAAACAAATACAAAAGCTCTGGAATGTACCCATTTACTTTGATATTGTGTGAGTGGATGGCTTGTGGTAATTTTTCATTTGCAGTGAGTGGATCATTCGGGGATCAGAAATTCTGGCACTGCAGGAGTCTGCAGAGGCCTAAGTTGTTACCTTTTGAGAATGCAAGCAAACACACATTTGGCACAAGAAACAAAATTCCAGATAAGACAACGGGGTGACTATTTGTAGCCAAAAGGGCAGTAGGGACTATATGTGTCAACACTTGGTTTAATAATATATTTCATAGATACTTGATATGTTTGAAAATTACTTTGACTCCTGATTGTCACAGATGTTGCTCCAACACTGGACCAGTGGCTCATCATGAGGTACTGTGTTCAAACCCCAACTTTAGTTGGCGTAACATGAAGAAGGTACTGTCAAGTGCACAAAACCTTTCGCCTATGTAGATTTTGCCCCAGGCATGTCCTATACATTGGCACATTATATGAATACGGACAAAGTCACCATTTGTCCACTTCAGCCACTCTGTGGGCACATATCAAAAGGAAGCCAGGGGCCAACACAGAATCATGTTACAAAAACCACATTATGCCACTCAGCAGATGATCAAACTTTGCCTAACCTCTTCAAGGGGATGAGAAACAAACAAGTTTGCCTCAATCCCATTTCAATGGCCATTTTCTGCACTATCCCAGACAACAGGGAAAAATGTGGGATTTAGTGGATGGTGTTCCCAAAAATGCTGGCTTTTCCAGCTGATGTTGTCATTTGTTTTGCAATGGCAAATCAAAAACCATCTGATTTGTACAGATATGTGACACAATTTCTGAGCTATCCTACAATATGATCATTGATTAGAACTGTGTGACAGCTAAAGCAGCGACTGGAACAGATGCTATGAATATTCTTCTCTTCTTTATCACCCTTTTTATTCTGGAGATATCAAGCATTTGCATGCATGGATGCAAAGCAGGCTCTCACTAACTTTTAATGACATCACTGAAGTATAATTTTGTCTGTAAATGGGTACCAACAAAATGGGGAGCCCAATGGCAGGAGCGTGTTTGCACACAGCACTTGATGGCAGCATAGTGGCATAGGTAACCATGGCAGTAGTGGCAGCACTGAAGTGGGCAAGTGCTCGGATAGCAGCTCTCAGGATTAGTGAGGATCAAATAAAGAATGGAATGAGCAAAACCTCAACAGCAAGTTTCAGCTTGCCAAACTGAAAGAGTTAAGTCGTGGTTGAGACAATGAAAAAGCATTAAGTTGTGTTTCAAGCAATGCTAGTCTACAACCAATGTGGGAATATTTTGAGTCATCAAAGTATGTTGGTGTTCACAGAAATTCAATAGCTTGAAGGTATGAAGAGTGGTCATGGCAGCATGAGATGCACATTAGAAGGAGTTTTTTTTTTAAAAAATCATTGATGGTGGGTGTGGTTGGAATTCTGTCCTGGCATGCCCACCACATCTATACAGCAGAGCAAGACATATTTTACTTATTGGCTGACCATGAGTAGTAAACAAAACAATGAACAAACAATTTTCTTTATACACTCATTATTAGAACCACCGCATTATAAGAGCCACTAAGCTAAATTTTCAGACAGTCACTTAGTCAGATCTATTCACTAGGTACATGTATTCTCCTCATCAGGAGCAACATGCCCATATGTATATCTCCTGCAGGGTCCCATATGTTGCCAAGATGTCCCTTCTGATGTCAAAACAATTGAATCACATCAAGACATATGTAAACTGTACATCAACCATCAACATACAACACATTAGTGTGACAGGAGACAAGAAGGTAGTTTTGGTGGAAAGGGCAATCCACCCTACATGGAGGTAATTATGTACAAATTAAAGATACTATTATTTTCCCCCATGTAACAAAGACTAACTTAACCAGATTACAAGAAACACAAAAGTGATCTTTTGTACATTTGGTGGTTGTTATAATCAGGTTTCTGTGGTAGGGAACCAATAGTATGGTGGAGGGCATAAACCATTCCTTGACAGAGGCCCTAGTGTTGGGAAAATGGGACCCTTGTCCACCAGTCACCACCCACCACTAGCTCAGGCTGAACATTGGCACATTTTATGTCCTGTTGTGGGATCTATTTGGCAAAAATGGCTGTTAAGACATTTGTTTCACTCTCTACAGTATGCTTGACCTGAAAGTGTATTCACCAATGCACATACAATTCTCACAATGATATAAGTCAAAAAAAGTTGGTGGTTATCAACATCAACCAGTGTTTTTGAAAACCTAATGGCTGATGTCTATGCATAAGGATGATCACATGACCAACATCATTGCTCATGCAAATCATTTGAGCTGCATACAGGGAGATCTGGATGCAATATTTTCCTATCCTATGAAATTCAGCATTGGCAAATGTTGTCCAATCATCACAGTACTTCTGCACTTCCATGCCTTTGGACATGTCACCATTTCTGACCTCCACTCAGGAAACCACCAGATACATGCCAACCAAAAAAACCTCAACCACACACCATTGGTGCTGACCAGCAGACATGTGACAATACACAAGATAGATATTCACTCACTTGCACAAAAAGGACAGATGGAGAGTAATGTCACCCATTTTTGCATTGTGCAATTCAGGACGTTTTGTAACACAGTGAATGTAACCAAGGCAGTTCTATCTACACTCATGCAGTGCCTCCCTAATAGTCAGTATGTTTTTTCTTCTTAAGTTGAATTTGTGCATGATCCTCCACTGTCATGCCCCAGTGCCTAAGGTTGTTGAAGATTGTTGAAGACACTTTGCAGCATTTCATCATTTGGGGTAGAGAAGTGACTGACTGTGGGACCACCTTTTAGGCAACAACAATGCTCAGCAAGCATTGCATATTGAGGGGGCTGGGGTCACATCACATAGACATGACAAGCCATCCAGCAGTGCCACAAAATAATGAAAAGTAGGATGGGGCCAGGCAGAACATGGTGAAAGTCCTTGAGGGCAAGCACAGCAATGCCTTGTAACCACTGTTGAATAATGATGAAGGTAAGATCATTGATACATGTTTTCACCAGCCACTGTGCTACATGTAAGCCAATGGGCCAGTAGGATCACCGTCAGTAGGATTGCCCTCAAGAGGATCACTCTCAGTGGTACCATGCTATACAACCACCTACTGCATCCTTCATGCTTTCAGCGTTTGCCATGAGCCACAGCATTTACAATCCTGTCAATGCTTCAGTAGCTTATTTACAACACAGACATTATAAAACATGCCATGAGGGTCATGTGTCAGGACACATCCAGCAGCCCCAGTCAAACACATTGGTCCACTGTGATGGGACACCTATGCCTATGACATAATTGAGGGACATGATTGGGGGGTCATATAGCCCACATGACTAGTGCCACTACAGACAGCCTATTAAAAGAAAAAGGCACCACCCACATCAACAAGTACCTTGCTCAGACAATGGGTCTAGGTATGATCTAGGTGATGTCACATTACTGTGACTCCTACTCCTTGGCCAAGACAGTAATATTACTGCTTTTGTGGCAGTAATCAGAGTTCTGACAGTAATCTTTAAGTAATTAACTTTGCTGTTCAATAGCACAGCCACAAACAGTAATGTTACTGCAGTAACCAGTAATAATCCAGTAATATTACTGCAGTAATCAGTAACATTCCAGTAATATTACTGCAGTAATTAGTAATAATTCTGGAAGAAGCAATTTTCTGGTAATTAGTAATCTAATTATTTCACTCATTAACAAATCTAAATGTTAGTTTTGGCAGGCAAATTTTAATTCAAACATAAGACATGGTAAAGTTGAGATGAAGGGGGAAAAACAAAAATGTAAAACAGCAAACATCAGCCGCCGACTGAATAACAATATAACTGGAAAAAATGCTGTGAGAAAAATGAACAAGATGAAAACTCACTATCACCGCCTTCTCCACACACCTTGCAGGCAGAGATGTGGTGGCGGGCCCTTGTTCCCTCAATTAACTGAAGGAGGGCAGCCTGCGCATCCAATTGAATAACAGAAAAAAATGCTGTGAGAAAAAATTGGTATTGTGGCAAAAAATTAAAAACAAGAGGAAAACTTACCATCACCGCCTTCTCCATGCAACTCGTGGGCAAGGATGGTGGTGGCAGGCCCTTGTTCACTTGATTGACTTAGGGAGGGCGGCTTGCATGGCCAATGGAGAGCAATAAAATTGGAAAGAGAAGCTGTGCAAAAAAGTGTTGAATGGGGGGGGAAATATCAATGAACTCACCCATCACTGCTTCCTCCATGCAACACCTGTGCAGGAGATGACAACGGGAACTCTTATATGCATTGCCAACTGAGGGAGGGCAGTGGGCATGGCCGACGGGATATCAATTTAATTGAAAAAAGAAGCTGTGATAAAAAGTTTGGTATGGTGGGGGGAAATAAAAAGGAGAGAAAAACTCACCACCGCCGCCCTCTCCATGCGACTCGCCAGGATGGTGTGGCAGCAGCGGGTTCTTATTTGCCTTGTCAACTGAGGGCAGGTGAGCTGCGTCATGGATGGCATAACAATTTAATTGAAAAAGGCTGTCATGAGAACACATCAGGAATGGGGGGATAACAATCACAGACAAACTCACCATCGCCAGCTTGCAGTGCCATTGTTTGTGGGCAGGTGTGGCAGCAATGGACCCTAGATCACTTTATGATTGAGGGAGGGCGGCCAGCCCGGCCGACTGAAATGCAATTTAATTCAAAAAAGTTGCTGTGAGAAAAAAATGGGAGTGGTGGGGAGGAAAATAGAAACAAGAGGCAAAGTCATTGTCAGCACCTTCTCTACATGACTCGTGGATGTGGATGGCAGCAACGGGCCATTAATCCCTTTATTGACTGAGGGAGGGCAGCTGGCATGGCTGACCGAAAAGCAATTTAATTGGAAAAAAGAAGCTGTTAGAAATAATCCGTTTGGTGGGGGGGAAATAAAAAGGAGGGGAAATTCACAGACATCACCTTCTGCAGGCGAGTTGCGGGCAGGTATGGCAGCAACGGGCCCTTGATCCATTTATTGACTGAGGGAGGGCGGCCGGCACGGCCGACGGAAGTGCAATTCGATTGGAAAAAGTTGTTGTGAGAAAAAATTGGAATGGTGAGGGGGAGAATAGCAATGAGAGGCAAACTCACCATCAACGCCTTCTCCACGCAACTCACGAGCAGGGGTTGGCAGTGGCAGGATCTAATTCCCCTCATCAACTGACGGAGGACAAGCTGCACCATCAACAGACACCAATTTAATTGAAAATGCAGCAGGAAGAATAATTGGGAAGGGTGGAGAAAAAAGAAACAAGAGGAAAACTCACCGTCGCTGCCTTCTCCATGCAAATTGCAAGTGCGGAATGATGGTGGTGGGATCTTATTCCCCTTGTGGACTGAGTATTAGGAGCGATGGAGACAGTCCGGATCAAAATCCCATTGTTGTTAAGTTGTGGTGGTGGCTTGAAAATGAGAGGAGAGCATTCACGCATACTTGGCA
>JALLPD010000908.1:0-13783 GCA_036940065.1 Cyclotella cf. meneghiniana
ATTGACACAAGTCCGGTGCAGTTTTGGGAGAGAGAGAGAGTGAGGTTCACAGCGGAATTCGGATGAGGAGTTTGGTGCAAGCAAAAGAAAGGGAGAGGGGTTTGAATGGGTTATTGCTGCCTAGTCAGAGTTGATGGAGAATAAGGGCGTAACAGAAATCAAGATGGTGAAAATGGCACAACTGACTTTAGATGAGCAAACTCTTGTCTTTCTCATTTTGACATATTCGGTTAGAGTTATATTCCTGGTTTTGAATCTTATGTTTGAGCAGTGTTCATGTTCAGGTGTCTGCTATTGAATCATTCAATGAACTGAAGGTGAGAGAAATAGAATGAAAACAAAAATTGAAGCCTATTAGGCTCTTGGCAAAGAGATTGGATTTCTCATCTATTTGGAGGTTTAAAATAAGTAGACAACTTAAATTTTTTTGAGGTTTTTGGTAAGTTTCAGCCTAACCCTTTTTTGTAGGATGTTCATACCTGCTGATTTCACAAAGCATGCACTGCATTACATGATCAATGTAATTGTACAATAAAATACAATACAATAGAGTCAAATTAATGGGCAAATGCGCAAACTACATAGCAAAGTCCAATTTTGATTCACCCGACTGGCCGTCATTTGTGCTCATGCGCTGGTAATCATCAGTACAATGTATCAGTCGGCATCACAATCTTGTTGCCAAAACGTGGATCAAACGGCTTAAATTTCTGAATAAGCTGAAATTATTATTTCAGCTTTTCCAGATATTTCAGCCAAATGGCTGAGATTTTTGAATAAGCTGAGATTCTCGTAATCACGTGGAATAAATACTGGTTCCTATGTGGCAAGGCTCAAAGGTTCGAAAATGCTGTCTGAGAATTTCAGCTTTTTTGGATATTTCAGTCATTTCCATCCAAAATGGCTAAAATATTCAAAAACGCTAAAATTCTCACAAATAAGCCAACTTACTTCACTTAATAGGCTTAAAATGACTAAGAGTGTACACAAAGCATCTAACCTCAAAATTGGGCCCAGCAGCAGTACTGTAAATGCCAGCGAGTGACAACAATGATATTTCATGAACTAATATGCTCATACCACATATGCTAGCTATTCTTTCTGACTCCAATGGGAATAAGTCTTAAATTTCTGAAAAAATGAAAATTTTTGAATTTCAGCATTTTTCAACGTGTAAGACTTATTGTTCAAACACCGCTGAAAGTGTCGAAAAAGCTCAATTTAAAATTTTGAGCTACATATTTGGACAAATGAATATTGAATTTTATCTTTTCATCCCGATTTCCCTCAGCTGCACCTAAATAGTGTATTGAATATGGTGTTACTTCATAAGAAAACTGTACTGAATGTGGTTTTGTTGTGAAATACTTGTAAAACTATTCCCTTACCCTAACCCAACAGCACATTTTTCCCTAATAAGCAAAGTATCAAAAGTTGTAATCAAAAGAAAAATAATCTCCACTAGTGGTCTTACTATTTATCTTATTCCCTTCATCATCAACAGTGCAGTAGCCAGTGCACTGATTGTTGGGGTTGAGAACAAGTTTGCAAATAAAGTAGACAACATACTCAGAGCGGATGCGCACGCGACAACTAAGAGTTCCATGCTTGCAAGCAACAAAACAGCAATAGAGATGGTTTTCTTTTTGATGTCATCAAGAAAGTTGTTTAACGAACTCAGCTCTCCCTGGCTTGCATCTGGTGAATGATGGCCTTGCTGGGATTATGTGCACAGCTTGAATGATGCATCGAGAAGTTACGTCCACAACAATTAGCAAATTTAATTGCTGGATGTCAGTAAATATCAAAGTAGTTGTTGATAGAAATCTTGTGTACGACGAGTTCCATGATGAAGTATGGGAAATGTAAGTGAGATTCAAATCTGTATTTAACGTGTGTCACTTGATATATAACTGTAATAATTCTTGACACAAGTATACATCGTTAGAGCAAACTTCGCTATAAGGGGTAATTTTCACTACACTTATTCTTGAATTCCATCTATCTGGCTTGCAATATGATCTTCTTTTACGTGAGAGCCCCACATCTTGTAACAAGATTTCGCTTGACGAAACAAACTGAGAGCGAGGGCTTTGTTGCCACGATTCAAATGATGCATAGCAGCAAGTTCACAAGCCAACCCCTCTTCATGCACAAATTTTGACGCATTAGAAGCCAGAATAGCAGCGGCAAACTCCTCTTCTATATTGATCTTGTGGTCAGTAATCGAAAGATAGGCTGCCTTCAGAAGCAAGTATTTGTTCTTAAAGTTCCATTCCGAGAATCCGGTTGCTTTTTCTAGGACCGACATTGCTTTTGCCAAGTTTCTGGTGTGAGTTTGGCTGTCTTTTTTTCCGTATGAATACAATCGAAACGATGCAATACCTGAAAAGAAAACAGAATATGTAAAATGAATTGGGACATTCCGCTTTTCAGATTCATCTAATCTTCCACAAACTTTTGATTTATAGTGCACTCGCTCTGCATGTCCGAGATAAAACGAAGAGAACATCTCAACAGTGAACCGAAAGTCTTCATCTGGTGGACCAACTCTATTGGGAGTCAGGAAGCTTAGCGTTTTTTCATCCCCTATCAGGTTTAAAACTGCCTCATGCATTACTACCAAGTTAGCAAGTAGTATGAGTTGAGAGTTCTGTTTTGCAGACTTCAAATAAACCTCAAGATCAGTCTTGAGATTCTTCAGGTTTGTTCCAGCATACAATGATCTTGCCATCATGATAGCTAAACTAAATGCTGCGTGAGACAGATTCCCAGTTTGCATTCCAATATCGTAAGCATGACGACTCATCGCCACAGCTGATTGAATTGGCTCGGTTAAGCTGCCTACCCACATGTAATGACGAGAATAGACTAAGGGCAGCTGTTGAATCATCGCAGAACCATTCCTGCTCAACATAATCATTCCGGTCATACTAATCCTGCATGCAAGCCTTGCATCATCATCCAGATCCCGGCTGAGCATGGAAGCAAACGACACAAATGCTCCTACATTCACAACCCGAATGTGAATACAATAAGTCAGGCAAGAAAACAAAGACTCCGATACCCACAGAACTCACCCGGAGTATACTTGCATGAAACTCTGTGAGTAAGGCAAAATGAAGCCCACCGTGCAACATAGTACTGACAAATACGTCGTGGCTTAACAATAATTGCGACCGTTACGAGTTGGCTAAAAAACTCCATGATACTTATGTTTCTTGAAGTCTGTTCAACAGCAATCGCTAGCAAATCTTCATTTGACCGTTTCTGAAATAACATCTTTGCTTTCATCACAGTCGAATTTATGTCAGCCACGTCATCAGGAATCTGTTCACCCAACAGGTTCAGCACTTTAAGGCATGTCTTGAATGCCAGCAGTAAATCCTTGCGTGCCAGGCAAATCATAGATACAAGGAGAGAATACGCTTCGAGTGTGTCCTCCAAACACTTTCCACATTCAATTATTTCCTCACAGATTTGTTGTGCTCGATCCACGCGTCCACAACTATAAGCTGCTTTTGCAAGTTGGATGTAGCATTTCAAAGTTAAATCATAATGGGTCGTCCAGGAATCATTCGGTAAGAGTAAATCAGCACTGTTGAGATATGAATAGGCAGCTGTGAAATCTGAACAATCTAAAGATTGCATGCTTGCTACATAGTTCAGATTCACAATAGATATCCGTCTTGGGTCGTTTTGAAGCAAAGAAAGATGACCCCGATTGATTTGATTAGCCGAGGCAAAAATGTCGCCGCCATTGCAATGCAGGGCCATTCCTAAATCAAAGTGGTACTGCTCCTTATCAACAATAAGTCCATAAGCAGCCTCTCTCACGTTGTCGTGTACAAAACGATATCTTACTTCATCGCGATCCATAAAGCCTTCCGTAACAGCGGTTTCGTCAAGCATTTTTTGCAGGCTAGAATATTGAGTAGTGGAGGAAAGGGTTCTCACGATATCAATGCTAATGATGCTTCCAAAACAAGATGCCACCTTGAGCGCTGTCTGGTTAGATTCTGAGAGAACAATCATCTTTCTTGTGAGCAGATAAAGTACATTGTCTGTGATGTTCTCTGAACTAATCTTATCCACATTCCACTCCCAACACTTATTTCGTAGGCTGTATTCAACAAGATGATGAGTAATGAGTGAGCGTAGAAATTCCAACATAAAGAAAGGATTGCCATTCGTTTTGCGAAACACAACGTCTGAGAGACCTTCGCATAGTCGAGGGAATACACCAAGTGTGTCCGATATCATTGCATTCACATCACTTGCGCTTATTCCATTGAGATTAATCATGGTAGATGCGACCTCAAACGTTGATAACGAGTCAAAAAAATCAAGAAGAACGTGACCTTGTTCTACTTCATTTTCTCGAAAACCCCCAACGAAGAGTAAGCAGTTGAAACTTCTCACATCAGACAGGACGCATTGTACAAGTTTCAGTGACATAGAATCTGCCCACTGCAAATCATCTAGAAATAACAGTACCGTCCTGGAAGGACTCGATAACACTCTCATTAAGTGCTGGATGATAAAGCAAAGACTGTTGACATTGATCCCAGCTTGGCTGTTTGAATGTGGTAGTGTGACATGAGATGGAAGTAGGTCAATGGCATTTGGTAGGATACGTGTTAAAAATGCGACATTTTTTAAGCCAATGGCTCTTGTAAGTTTCTCATATATTTCCATCAGGCACCTCTCCGAACTGTTTTGACCAACCAAGATACACAACTGATTGAGTGCAGACAACACGACAGTCAATGGGCTAGAAGATTTCATTTCATCGAATTTTCGAGTGACGGCATATCCCCCTGCATTTTTTATTGATTCAAAAACACTTTGCACCAGCCGAGTTTTGCCACATCTTTGAGAAAAGATTTGTGAGTGAAAAATCCGGTTGGATGGTTGCATTTTGTACTCTCAAAAACTCACCCAGAAAACCCACCTACAAAAACTGCTTCACTTATGCCACTTGACGCTACTCTGCAGTACACATTAGTCAACGAAGTGATTTCATTGGATCGTCCATACAACTTCCCACTGGCCATGAAAGCATTCACTGCGGACGGCGGATCACTTGACAAGAACAGATTTGGTTTCTGAAGAAGTAACTGCATATCATTGATTGCCACATCCAATGAAGGGTAGGAGTCATCCGGACGAAATACACCTAAGCCGCATTCTACTAGATTTCTAATAAGCTCTGATAAGGAAGTGGGATATCCTAACTCTTTGAGTAGGGCTAAGTTTGTGCTGCCTTGAGACCCGCTACTGTCGCTGCTATGATTCGGGGCATTTCCATGCCCGGCGATGGATATGGATTGAGAAAAGTCTGCATCTCCAACAATTTGGTAGGAATCATGCCGTACATTAATCACATCATTACACGAACTACTTTGCTGGTCCGATCGGGAACAGTCAAAAGACTGCTTTTTTATCGCGGGCTCGTTGAACTGAACAACTTGATCGCCAGATGGATCAGAACCTCTGTCGACTTTCGGGGCACCTTGTCGTTTTATTTGATCGCTTTGGCTTCCAGCAAAAAGAAAATGTAACAAAACGCCTAGTAGGTGGCATAACAGAAAATCTTGCGTTGATGTCTCCAGTGACCCTGAATCGACAAACACGGATTGATTAGTTCTGATGACTGCAGCCTCTACATTCCTACCAGACATTTCTGCCTCGCTCTCGATTTTAAAAGAAGAGTCACTTGACGAAGAACTGGAAGTGTCGATCTGCACAGACAAAAAAGGAGTTATCATATGGACCCCTGTCACTTCCCAGCCAGATTCCGACGAAACCTCACCATCGATGGATTCCACGACGAAATTATCAATGGAGCACAAGGAACTAAGTTGACTCCATGAGTAACTAGATATCGGTGGGTCCTGTTGTTGCGAGACGTGTTGCAATAGCTTGCCGATCCCAAAGCCGACAGTGATTTTTCGTATCATGGACGCTTGTTGCAGCGTCCTTAGACATTGTGGATCGGTGTGCCTTGTTTTGCTTGCCTCGGCCTCGCTCCATTGCATCAGTGGCACGGCAACGACACCTTTTGCTTCTTGGGCGTTGACTGAACAGGCATGCTGTTGAACGCATCCTACATTAGACTCATTTACAAAGTTGTCTGGATGATTAGAGGACGAACCTGGTTCTAACTCAGTCGTCCATTGTTGCTGTGGCGCGTCCTCGATTAGTTCTAGCGAAGCAGGCGAAACGCCGTCCTCGCAAATGTCATCCAAGATTTGAGTGAAGTCATCGTAGCTTGAAGACTTCGAGGACCAGGACAATGATAGAGAAATGTCGTCCAAGAGGCAGGACTGACTCTGGCGTCCCTGGTGACTGCGGATTCGATCTGAAGCCATAATTCTTAACTCATGTGTATTTTCATTCTTTTACACTACTAGAGGGGACACTGGGGACTGGAGGACTATTGTACTGGAGATATTTGTGGTGGAATTGGTGTTCTGTTTCTCGAGGTTTTGTGATGTTGACTGAAGGGCGTCCCCTATATGAGTTCCCTACCAGTAGTTGAACAGCATACCAATTCCTATTAATTCTTCTCCTGACTAATGGTACGACATTTATCCAAGAAGTAGCTACAAGCTTCACAAATATCATACAAGGGTATCATATAAGTGTTTAGCATAAAACCAAAAATTAATAACATGTAACATTAGCTTAGAAGCTTAGTACCATGTAAATGTAACTAAATACTCCGAGGCTGCTAACACTCCGAGTAGCTTTCCGATCAGGCTGTGATCTTTTTGTAGCCACGAACCCGAACAGGCCAATAGAAAATCACTCTCTGTAGTGCATTCCAATATCTATCCTGATTTTCTTAAATTTCGTCTGATCTGCCAGTTGGCAAAAGCTCACTAGCCCAACAGGATTTGTTTCTTAGCTGTTCTATAACGGTCTGTGAGCCCTGCAAATCCATTGCGATTTCAAGGGGGGTTATTAACCCTCCAATAACAACATAAGTTAACTCGTGCTCGAGTTCTCTGTACTGGACCTCGGTTCTTGCTCGACTCGCCCCACGAGCAATGGATACACTTGCGGGTTGGTGTACTATACTACTGGGGTAGTAAACAACGTTGTGTTGTGCCAAAAACTTGCGGATTTTAGACTGCATTGCTTGTCTGAAATCCCCAAGCCCCAATGACTCGAAAGTCGCCCACCGTGCACCTCACTAACAGGAATGTGCACAACTGGAAAGCAGGGTTTGGTCTTCACAACGTTCCCACCCCGCGAGGACCCGGTAGGATGCTGTATCAGGCAGGCTAGCCTGGGTCCTCGCACAACACCAAATACACCAGAGGCTCTTGGCCTGGAAACTCAAAAACATATATGAACAAATGATAAAAAGGCAAGGGTTAGGACTCTCGGGTGCGCCATGGGCAGGAGGTATGCATGAGCAACACAACATATATATAGGGATATATCTTTGGTCAGGCGGCCTGGTGGGCTGCCGTCATTGTTTGTGTTCCTCCAGCGTGCTCCTCTCACCCCAATGCGGTGCATACCGGTGTAGCCTTGCCCTGAAGGTCGGTTATGCTGCCACTGCCGACACGTTGCTGGCATATGGTGAAGCCACCAACTCATTTGTCACATCGGTGTAAGCCCCCCCTGCGACGTTCACGAATCCAAACTTGGCTCGCATCTTAGTAGACATGCCAGCGGAGAAACATGCCAGTTTCTCTCGAATATATTCCATGAACGTCGAGCTGCGTCATCGCCCCATCTTCTGGATCTCCATTTCTGAGCATCCCGACAAGGAAAGCGCGGTAGCCCCGCCACTGCGCAGCGAGTGCGTATTGATGCGCTCGATTGGCGTGCCCTTGGCCGTAGGGTAGTCCAATGCCGTTGCCGCCCATTTTAATGCATCCCGTATATTCTTGTCCGTCACATCAAACCGTTGGCCTTTCACAAAATACGCCGACAGGAACGTCGCTGTCGTGCAGGACTCCTGCTCCCGTATGTGGATAACGCGGCGCCCCAGGGCGCGCACCGGGCAGCAGTACTCATCCCCATTCGCTTCATGATGGATGCACACGCCCTTCCAACCGTTCTTTTGGTTGTCGAGCTTAAGCGTTGCTCCATTGGCCGACATTACCGCCCACGATGGTGCGCTGCGGCTCAGTTGTCGAAGACTCCCGGACTTGTCTTTCCGAAAAAACGTGACATCGCCCATGCGAAACTGCGTAGTTTGTTTAGACTCCTGACGCGACCCCTTCGTTGTGTACTCACCAATGCGTAGCAAATAGTAAAACGCAATCAGCGTCCAATCCCCTACCGCCCGCACTAATTCGGATGCCCCAGCGCATCTCCCGACATCGGCCAGGAATTCTGGAACATCGACTTCCACCGGCAACTGCTTGATGGTAGGCGGATCCTCTTTCCTCCACCCGTCTAGGGTCTGTGACAACTGCGGCAGTAAACTCGTTGAGTTTTCGAGTTTTGTGGGGTTTACCCCCTGCTCCATGGCGATCATCTGGCCAATGGCCGTGATTGCCTTACTGACAGTTCCAGTAGTGACTTGTTTTTTCCTACCATAGTAGCCAGATCTGACTTGTGCTGCAAAGCCGGTGAGGAAGCGCACGGTGTCCTGGAAGGGGGTTTTCGAAAGGAAAGGGTTCACTCCCACGGCCGAGCAGTAGGTGACCCAATGGGTCCAATATACCGTCCGATTGTGGGTAGTCGCCTCCACTCGTCCATGGTAGAATCCTGTGTCCGCAGCACGGAAATCACGCGCATACAGATGTCGAAGGAAAGGTGGTATACGTTCCAAGATTGCTGTTCAGGGAGTGGGAAACGAGAGTTAAACAGAGAACGTAGGTCAGAATCAGTTTTGCAATGCCATTTGGGTTCGCTGCCCCACAACCGGGACGGAATATCAGTCATTGCGTTTTCTTTTCCCGCAATGTGCAATGGTGTGAGTGGTGATGCGGCCCGAGTTTTTAACCGTAAGGTGAGTGACCGTAGGAGTTGCGCCGCTACCAATGACCGCCGCGCCGCCAGCCGCCGGACCCAGCTCACCGTTGGGCTGTTGTCGCTAAACAGAGCGACGTGGCACCCCGGCTTGAGGTTGCACACGTCCTCCATTGCTAACCATAGCAGCAAGAGACCTGCCATTTCTAGGTCTGAATTGGTGAGGTGTCCGGAAGGATTGTCTGTGCTGTTTACTGCCGCCTTCACATCCGCTGGCCATTCGACGCAGAAGACGGTGGGCGGGCAAGCCAATTTTTTGCCGATGATGACGCCGCCCATTCCATGTTTTGAAGCATCCTTGATCCCCACGAAGTCCGGCCACGCCGTGACCAGTTCGTTGCATGGTGTGGGTGCCAGTGTGGACTCGCGCAATATGGTGCGGATGTCGCTGAGTGCAGTGCATAGCGGCCTGTTTCGATGTAGGTAGACATTGGGTGGGTGTGCCTGCAACACACGGTTGCACGGCGACAATAACCCCTTTCCTGCAGGGATAGCAAAGAAAGCATGCCGCACCTTCTGCAGTACTGATTCGAATTGCTCGAACAGTATCCCGGCTTTGCTGACCCTGCTTGCTCGTAGCCACTGGTGTAAAGTACTGAGTAACGCGTCCCGTTTTGGCCCTTCCAGCCATAGCGTCGTCTCCTTGCCATCAAACGTAAAGCCAAGGATGTCTTTAATGAGCATCCATGTGCCGTTGCCCTTGTGTAGCTTCTTATAGGAGATTGGGTCTTCGTCGTCCTCCGCCCTTCCTGGGAACACGTCATGAATGCTATGCATGATCGCATTGGCCGCGTGTCGTAGCTGCTCCCGACAAGCCGGGCATGCCAAGCCAATGTACTCATCAACGTAAAGCTCCAACACGTATTGCAATGCCTTGTCGTTGTTGCTTTGCTGGGGCAGCGCTCGTACGTCCTTGCTATCAAGGGTGAAATGGCAGAACTTGTTGTCCGCCAATGACCCGACGGGTGCTTCAATGTATTGCTCCGTGACGTCCCGCCCAGTTTCTGACGCTGCACAAAAATATGGAGGAGACTCGATCCATCCCATTTGGAGGGAGGTGGGGACCACTACTTCCACGGGACTGTCCTCCGCCTCTGATGGCAGTACGTAGCAGAAATTCCATTCTTGCCCCTCAGCACACTTAAGCCGCCAAAACCCATCCTTGATGTCCCACTTCGCCATGTATACGTGCTCGCCTTCATCTTTCGCTTCGGCCATCGCATGCACGATCCGGTTCAGGGAATGTCCCATTTGGTCGATGGCTCGCGCGGCGCCGTTTTTATAGTCGTATCGTTGATGGCGGATGTTTGGATGCCAGGTACTCAAATGGCAAACGACAAGTCCAGGATTGCGCGATAGCCTCGTGACTTATGGGGTATCATTGCAATTGGCAAGATCTTGAGTGCTGGTGGTATGTTGTCTTTAAGTTCATCCCACCGTACCACTCGTGCATGTCCTTTCTCCACCTTCGCCCATGTCTCCTGCCGTAGTTGTGCAATCGCATCCGGGTGCCTTGCCGACGGATGGGCGCCTCGAGATATTGCTGCAGTTAGTTCCGCCCGTGTCCATTCCCGCCCTGTGTCCACTGGGCAGCCTGCTGATGCATACTTCAAGAGAGTGGGTGCTGCAGGATGACTTAATGCCAAGTTCGATGGACACATTTCTCCATGAAATGGAGGTGGGTGCCAAATGTGTGGTGGCAGTTTGGTTGCTCCTGTATGTTCGCGCCAAAACGACCCGCTCACCTGTTGTTGCTGGGCTGCAATCCGTTTGCGTTTGTTTTCTTGTTGCAGGATGTCTTTGGTCGCCCCTGTAACCGCGGCACCGTTGTTGAGTTGAGGTGATGCTAAGTGGCAGGAAGGTTCCCATTGTGCTCGCCCAACTAGATGACTGTGGGTGACTGCTCCCAACCCACTTTGCGTATCGTTGTTTCTGTCGTTGGAGTAGGGTTGGTAAAGGCGAGTTTTCTCACCGGTGTTTTCACCACCAAATGGCGCCTTGCCAGGGTGCATCACCGTGCACGGGTTGCGATCGACCGGGCGAGTTTGCTCGCATTCGAGATGGTTGTTATCTGTCGCATTCACACCACAACACATACAGACAAGGAGGCAAACAATCTGTCAAAGACACGAACTCTCACTGTTAACGTGCAGCAGACAGCACGGACATGAACATTCATAACTGTAAGATTCGTAGGGTGTCTACTCCCAAACAAATTTTATCATGCTACGTTATGTTCTTTTCAGGCAACAAAAATAAACATAGGGCATTTCCTACCTTCGGCCCTGTTCAGTAGAGGCCGTTGCGCTAGCCCTAACACATCGTGTTGTGATTTTACTGGCGGTTCCATGTCCAGTCGGGGTCGAGGAGAGTTTATGGTGCTCTCTACCATCGTGCTGCACAATGACGCAGCTACCGCCGCTGTCGCCGTGCTCACCATCTCTGCTGGCGTCGAGCCACTTGCCTCATGTCACACCTTTGGCCGCTTCGGAGGACTGCCCCCATCTGTTGATCCGCTGCCCGCGTGCAAAGTGTATTGGATACCCGGCGCTACCATGCGGCAAAGTTGCTCTGCCCACTCGTCCGGTATCTCTCCCTTCTCCACGTGCCCCTTTTTTAGGCGGCACGGCCTAAACTTGCATCTCCCGCATACGTAATTGAAACATATCATGTTCCTTCCCTTCTCATCAACATAGTTTTTTAGAGTCGGCAAGTCACTCCATTCCAGGTTTGCTGCTTTCAAAACTCTGCCAAACATCATGCTGCCTTGGTACGCCTGGTGGTACGTCGCAAAATGCTTCCGAAACACCGGGTGTACATGGTCCAATTTGTCAGTGGATGATGCTAGCGATGCCCCTCCTCTTGGTTGCTGACCACCTGCCGCCTGCCGGACCGGTGCACTCCTAGGCGGCGGAGGTGGTGGCATCGGCCCTAAATGTGGGAGTCCCAGCATTGCTCCCGGCATGGCTGGCCACGTGTGATATGGGAACTGTGGAGCGAGTCCACTCGGAGCCGTACCATACTCCACTTGGCTCCATCCACTTGGATTCGTCATCCCCGCTTCTTGTATCAATCCCGGTGTCAGCCATTGTTTAGGGAAACTGGGGCGGAGGATTGGTTCTTGCCACCGCACGTTGGAAAAAATGGCATCCAACAATGACTTGGGGAGAGGGATTTGTTCCTGGGGTCCCTTGAATTTTTCCGGGTGGAGGCGCTTGCTGAAGAAATTCCGGTGATCGTCAATGACCGCCCACACTATCTGGCGACAGAGGAGCCCGGTGAATTCCGCCCGATTCTCCTCCACCGCCTCATCCTTCATGATGATGTAGACGTTCCACAGCTTGCGAAACAGGTCACAGGACCCACCGAATAGCACGTGTATAAGCGCTGCAAACGTTGCGATGAGTAGCCGTAACTCATAGAAAGTTGTAGGAGGGTGCCTTGGGTCCGTGGCTGACACCTTGAACGCCTCTTCCAACGTGCGGTTCCCAGGCGATTTGAGCACCGCAGCCTCCCGTTGTGCCATCCGTTCCCGTTCTGCCGCACTGCACGGGCGGCATGTCAGCACGGAGAGTCCCGCTCCCGCCGACTTGAAGACTGCTGTACCACCCCCCTGGTTAAACCGGAGTTCCACTATGTCATCGAGCATCTTCTTTTCGAGGTAGATGCCCCCATCGATTTTGCAGTTGTGTGCTCGTGCGAAGGCTGCCATCCCCTCTTTAATGTTCGCTCACACCTCTTCTGTGCGCCGGGCTGACTGGAATGTCAACCATATTCATGGGAGGTCGGCGGGCTCGTATACTCCACAGTACCCCTGAAGGGCAGCGAGATCATACTCGCTGTAAATGTGTTTTGCGTGAGTCGAGCCCCCTGCACTGCTCCTCCCCCGCAGAGCCAGCGGTACCTTTAGATATGGCGTCCACGACCGCCTTCAATGTCTCGGCTGTCCGCAGCGACAGACTCTCCACCAGTGCCCTCTCCGCCGGTAACCCCGTTGCCGGAGGCGGCGCCACCGCCACAGCTACAGATCCAAGGGTGGCATTGAGCCGTCCCTGTGTCCACTCGAGGAAACAAGCGTCGAAAGACAGCGCGGGGTCTACCTCCATTCCAATCAGGCTCCAAGAGCCATCGCTTGACTGTGCCACCGCCATGGCCCAGCTTCGCACCAGTTCGTCCGCGCTCTCCTCCAATTTGTTGTCCGCCGACTGTACCATTCGTGTAGCCTCCGAAAATAACTCCCACGGCGTGCGTGGCGTTATCAGCATGAATTCCGCCAACCCAAACGGCACATAAAGCACCGTGGGCACCTGTTTAGCCGACCGTAGCCCCGTCGATCACCACCATCGTTTTCGGTTGCTAGTGATGGCATAAAATTCCGCAAAAGCCTGCGCATCCTCGTCCACATTGACAGTGGGCCACGCCCAGGGCTTCTCAGGTTTTAAACTCACGGGAAAACAGCCCTGCGTCGGCGTCTGATCCCCCACAAACGCGATCGTGCGCATGGCGGAGTCCTCGGCAGACACCGGATCGCAATATGTTGCCACCGAGTGAAATATGTTCACCATGGGACTGCCGTCCTGCATAAAAGCAAAAAGGCGGAGAGAGCACGCTAGCGCTTGTTCCTGAAACACCTTTGCCCATGGCATCGACCCTGCCACCTCCCATTCTAAGTGTCAAATTCTGGTCGGAATTCTGCAGAATTCTGAATTCTGTCGGAAATTACTGCTGATCAGACCAGAACCACGTTCCGATGTTCTGTTTTTTTTAATTTTTACTAGACCAG
>JALLPD010000909.1:0-13780 GCA_036940065.1 Cyclotella cf. meneghiniana
GACGTATGCCAAGACTTTGGCACCTGCCTAGTCAGGTAGGGAAAAGGTTTGGGTTGTCCTTTTTCATGGAAAATAGGTCTCCATTGGAATCTGTGTCTGAGAGCACACTTATTTTGTTGCTGAGGCAACTCATCAATGGGATTTGTGGGCCCTTTGAGGACAAATTTTCAGTCACTGGTTCCATAGTAGCCACTAAGGCCATTTCACTTATATCCTCTGGTTGATCTACAGGTTTATTGGAATTTTTAGAGGGGATAGCTTTGACTAGATAGGAAACTTTGTCAACTCAACTTTTACTAGTTTTAGTTTTCTGTGCCACTTGTAAACTACCTGTGCTATCCAACCCAACACCTCAGTAGTCAGGGTCAGAATCACTATCACTATCTTTGTGTTGGTTGCAATGCTTCCGACCATGGTGAGTCTTCTTAAGTGTGATTTGATGGAGAATACCACTCTCATCAGAACTAGAGCCTTTCTGCATGTCCTTGAGAGAATTGAGAATAAAGCCAAGCTAGATCAGAAGCCACCCAATGTGATCAATTCAAATGGGGCTGGAGTGAAGTGCAAGATAGAGTCAAGCATCTCTCTCATCCCCAAGAAGCCCAAGAAGGTGGGCTGGACCAACAAACACTGCTATGCAAGAAGCATGGTGGGCCACACAAGAGCCAAAACATCTGTGACTGTAGGCGTTTTAACAAAGACAGCACTCTGACCAACAAGAATGGGGGTGCAGCCAGGCCCCAGCCCAAAAGGGATGAGATGGTGCAAAATTTGCACAAATCATCTGATCGGAGGTAAGAAAAGCATTCAGTGCCATGGCCAAGAAGTTGTGCAGGCACAAGAAACATCACACGAATAGATTCTGACAGCAACAATGACTACGGCAACAATTCTTGAAGTTGCAGGTCAGATAGCACTAGGAAGTTAGATGCATGTAAGAAAACTAAACTAGGTGACTCAATTAATAGGTACACTTACCTTAGTCCAAGTAAAGCTATCCCACAAACTAAAATAAAATTTATGATAAAATTACTTTTGATGTCACAAAGAATGAAAAGTCAAAGAACACTTGTAACAAAAACAACAATTCCGAATCAATTAATTGGAATAAAGGGAAGAAAATGCTGTCAAAAATCAATAATATCATGTGACAACACCAAGGACACCATGGGTGATCCTAATGACAACTTCAGTGTAAAAGACCATACAAACAGTATAGGCAACAATAACAACAAAAATGCCAAGGGCAGTCAAGGTGTTAATGCACTAATAGCCATCATGGAACCAGAGACTGAAAGTCAAGCATTCAGAGCACACAAACAACTTATGAAAGGTCGCCCTAGTAACAACATGAATTCCTACTGACCTCAGGGTCCAACAGAGACCTCTTTTTTCAACAAAAAAGAAAACACAAATGTTTTCCTTCTCTGACTAGGCAGATGTGCCAAAGTCTTGGTATTCTCCAAATGGGAGCTTCCAGACAACTGGAAGGGGAACATTCAGAGTAAAATTCATTGATTATTCTTCAAGCAAGAAGTATTTTTTACAGCCTGTAGATATGACATGAATGTCATTATCAAGGTTTGACCTCATTCTTGGTAGCAATACCATGAAAGAATTAGGAATTGTATTAGACTATTGGACAAAAGAAATAACACCAGATGAAACCTCACTTCCAATGAGAGACATCAATAAATTAAAAACTCACACACAAATTGAAATGCCTTGGGCTGTAAGTAACAACATCCACAACACATCCAAAGAACCCAGAGCACACTTGAGGCCACTTAGTGCCTCATACAAATCCTTGATGCCAAATATGAAAAGGCTGATCTCAGGGCAATCATGGAACATGATTGCAAACATTTGAGTGCCCTGGATCAATCATCATTACTGGAGCTCCTCCAAGACTTTGAGGAGCTGTTCAAAGGGACACTAGGTCACCGGGATTGCAAGCCGGTCTCCTTCCAAGTGCAAGAAGGAGCACAACCATACCATGGTCGGTCTTTTCCAATACCCAAAAAGCACTTGGAAGTTACATAAAAGGAAATCCAAAAACAATGTGACTTGGGAGCATTACAATCGTAACCCGGCTCTGAATCAGCTTTGCCTACATTTATAATACCTATAATGCCAAAAAAGGATGGCATCATAAGGGTTGTCAGCAATTTCAGGGAGCTTAATAAATGGATTGTGAGAAAACCATTTCCAATTCCCAAAATCAGCTTCATTCTACAAGAACTAGAAGGCTTCACATATGCCACAGCCCTTGATCTCAACATTGCATACTACACCGTTAGATTGGATCCAGATGCATACAAAATATGCACCATTATCTTGCCGTGGGGTAAGTCCTCTTACCTGCAACTACCAATGGGTGTTGCATATTCTCCTGACATCTTCTAAGCTGAGATGTCTGAGACAATGGTGACGCTTGAGTTCAAGCTAATTTTTCTGGATGATCTACTATGCACCTCTAAGGGCGGCCTGGATGACCACCTTGTCAAGTTGTGTAGGGCCTTCATCAGGTTGCAGAATGCATGCTTGAAACTGAATGCAATCAAATCTTGTTTTTGTGCCATCAAAACAGAATACCTAGGGATTATCCTATCCAGAGATGGTATCAAACCACAAACAAAAAAGGTACTAGTAATTCTAGCATCAACTCTGCCACAGAATGTTAAACATCTCTGTAGGTTCCTGGCGCAGTGAAATACTAGCTCCACTATCTAATTTAGTTGTTGAGTGTGGGCACACAAAAGTCACAAAGGCTAACAAGACAAAGAAAAAGCTGTGGCACTGGGATGCTGTCCATCAGCATGTATTCATCACTGTGAATGCAACTATTGCTCACAATGTTACCTTGGCATACCCTGATTACTCTCAGGGCTTTGAGATCTACAAAGACAGTTCCAAGTTGCAGCTAGGAGCTGTTGTTACTCAAAACAACAGGCAGCTGGCATTTTTCAGTAGGAAACTAAACCCAGCACAGCAAAAATATAGCATGAAGGAACAGGGACTACTGGACAATGTGGAAGAACTAAAAGAGTTCAAAGGCATGCTTTGGGGACAACAAATTATGGTGTCCTAACCACATAAATCTAGTGCAGGATTCTCTAAGCCTGACCTCTGATCAAGTGTACCACTGGTGATTACTTTTAGAAGAATACGGCTCCACTATCATCATCAAAAACATCCACTGCGATTTCATGACTGGACTATGGACCCATCCCAGATGACAGGTCAAACTGAATGACGTTTTCATAATGCTGGTGTTACCACAACTCAGCACATGAGCATAATGAATCCATGGCAAACACCAAGGAATCCATGAACCTTTTGTTTGCTAATCAAAACAAAGAGGACTCCATCTATCCCATCACTACCAGAGAGATAGTGGAGGCACAACAACAGGACAACTACCCGAAAGAACAAACTGAAAAGGAAGACTTTTCCACCCAGCTGGTCAAAAACATCAAACAAACCTATAAAGATGGCACAATAGCATGGTTCTACCACTACCTTTAGCACCCCATGACCAAGCTTATTGAGGAAAATCTTTGTCTATCAATATATTTGAAACAGCTTAGAACGACAGTTCAATCACATGTCATAAAGTGTCACAGGTGACTGGTCAAAAATAGGAGAATACAGACAAAAACAAACAGACAAGAGCATAGAAAGGAAAAACAATGCCTGTGTGAACTGAAATTATTAACCCATTGACAAAGTACCTCTGAAAAAAGATGGTATCCTCCGCAAATCTGAAAGCCAATATGAAAGAAATCCTGGGACCATTACGTCAGTTCATACGAATGGCACCATAAGGGTTAAATGCAGATCGAAATCTGAGAGATTGAATATAAGGAAAGTTACAACACATTTTGATTAAATAAGACACACATTGTGCATTAATCCCCTCCCTCCACATGAACACTTATGCTTCGTCATTTGTGCACCGTATGTTTTTCCTACCTGAAGTTATCCTTTCTCAGGAAGTTTTACTTTTCATACCCATTGACATCTTATTGCTCCAATCATGGAGCTGAGTGACATGAGCCAATGATGCTCCCAGGGTTAATAACCCAAAAATTGGGTTAAGTCCAACTGATTATAAAATCCAATTTATGAAAAATTTTAGAACCTGTAAAAGATTCAGGTTAAAAGATCAAAATCTTCAAAAGATTTGATCTTGACAAAACATACCAGAATGATGCACAAACCTACATGTTATCTTAAGTCTTGTAAAACAGATCATACCAGGATTGGGTAGAAACTACACAAACCCTCATTATGCTTTAGTGCAAACATACCATAGTTATACAGAAGCCTTCATGATTATCATGTAATTCACATGACAAAAACATAAAGACTAACAAGTTGTTGTCCTCACTTTTGATCATTTTAATAGCTTATAAAAAGCGTCCAATAATCTGGAAAACTACTTCTTATTTGCATTTTCTTCAACAAAAAATTTGACTATCAGCTCCGGTCATCCTTAGAACTGAGTTCTACAGGGGTAATCCTCTACATTATGTACTTTCTTTGCATTCTTGTTACACAGTAATGCTAATGCAATACACCAAATTGAAAAGAACAAATGGTATTGTTAGAACTGAAATGATTTATCTATGACCATTATGCAAACACCTAACAAAAAAGGATATTATGTGATCACAAAAACTAGGCAGCAAAAGAATGAAGTAGGTACAAATCAGCATTGAGTTTGAACCATTTACTAGACTTTGAAGCATTAAGGACATGACATACTATTTCTAAGTACTATTGAACACATTTTGACTAAAAATCCTCAACATGAAGTGTCAGATAGTGGAGTTGAGGAAAGCCTGCTTTCAGGGACAATATAGGAGCTAACAAGCTTTATAGCTTGGAAACTCACTTATTGGGATTTTTGAAGATTTTGAGCTGGGGATTAAAATAAAAATTGAATCCTTTTTGACATTTTACTGAACAAAGAAGTGCAATGCAAATGAATTATGCCATCATGATTGAATCAAGGGTAATTCACACTGCAAGCAAATGGGTGCACATGTATAAACATGTACTCATGACTTTGAACATGGTTATGCCAAAAAGCAAAATGAATGATAAGGCTTGGCATCTCTATCAAAGACCAAAAGTAATACGTAGAATTTGTTTGTTGAATGGATGGTTTTTGGTGAAATGGCCATGTTTCAAGATATATCTTTTTTGCTAAGATAGGGCCATTTTTATTCAAAATGCAGTTATCTTATTGGTTGATTTTCCATTGGAATCATTGTTGATTCCTGATTGATGAGGGTTATAAATTGAAGAAGGATTGATCTTTAGATTGATTCTTTTTTAAAGATAAGGCCATTTAAGGTTGAGGAAATGAGGCTGTGGAGACAAAAACTGGAATTTATCCTATTTTCTCAAAAACTTTAAAGTAATATAATAAGTGAGCTTTAATTTACCCAAGATCTTTTTAATGCACATTGATTCAAATGAGTACTAATCATAACCAATAATAAATACTACTCCCAAAGACTTATTGCAATTTAACAATGCTACTGGCAGCAAAATTTGTTAGGTTTCAATGTAAAATTTCACCCATTTGCAAAATGTGAACAATTTTTGTATACAAACGTACTAAAAGGGAAGTACTCCTAACAGTGATATCAGGGTTGTTACAAATTTAATCCTCTATGTAATCTTTTGCAGCATTTTTTGTGTGAACAGGGTACATTATTGAGGTGATGGATATGAATGATTGCTAATGATATACATAAATTGATAATTTATGTGGAAAATCTTGAGTCCTGACATTCTCATTTCCCAAAATTATAGCCTTTACAAATCATAATAGCTTGGATTTTGGAAACGGCTGAGATTTTGAAAATGACCTAAAGATATAGTTATGCTTATGCAAAATCTCAGCCATTTAGTTAGAAAATTGTTAAAGATCTATTTCATGTTTTTACACATAATTTCCATGAACTCTTATTTATGATGACTGTCATTTCATTTAACCGCTTAATTTTCTCATCCTCATCCTTTTTCAAAGTTCCAGCCATTTACACCAAAATAGCTGTAATTTTGCAAGCAGCTGAAATTTTGTTATTTGGCTTGAATAAACATATGTTATCCATCATGAGTTGTCAAAACTTTGGCCGTGTGCACATCAACTTCCACAAACCATCCATGTTTTGCTTTTTCTTGACCCATCAGTCAAGTTCCTAGCTTACATAAAAGAAGAAATATGCTGGAATCTATATTTTACATCCATTTTGGATTCAATCCAACCAAAAGCTATAATAGCACCTTAATAAACCCATTTGAAAAAAATCATAAACCTAATGACTTCTTTTAGAAACCAATTACTGCAAACCTATTCTCATTTTTTATCATGTTTCGTATTTACAATAACCCTGTCCCAGTCACTGACACAAACATATGGGATGTTGCTGTAGGCTAACACATTTGTTTTTGCTGGCTCTATCCTACTGTCTAAGAGTTTGTACCCCCCAAAAGCACAGTTGCTGGCATATGGTGTAACAATGGATTCAACGCTTAAATTTTACAACTTAGTCCTAATTCCCTGACCTTTGTTTTGACTCAAATGGCCTGATCTATAAAAAGGATTGATCTGTTACCTTCCTTTTTAATGAATTAGCCTGTTTGCATAGGAAGTAATAAGAATTCAACAGAAAAATTCAAGATCTGTCTGTTAAGATGAAATAAGGCCACTTTGAAAGGGCCTCAAGATACAACATGGAACAACAGAAAATTTATGTTGTTGAAGGGACCAGACACACTAAGTCTATTATGAACCACAAGGTTGGTATTAACATAATGTCTTCTTATAGTTTGAATTTTGTGATGCTACTTATCATTGACAATGAATACTTACCCTATGAAAAAGTCTAAACTTCATTTAAATGGCAGATTTGATTTATGTTTCTCATAATGACCCATGTCCCTCAAGTCCAGTCTTTCTATACTTTGTTACATACACAGTGAAAGAAGAAGACCAAGACTGTTTAACTGTGTGACAAGTCAAAAATATCAATGAACTACAGATGTCAATGAGGAGGAAAAATTTTCCCAGCAGCAGCCAATGCTTATTTGTCTGCTATGTTGTTGTCAGGGGCAAGTGTGATAGATTCTATGTGTAAGAACCATGTGTGTTCAGAAATTTTAAGATGGCTTTTGAGGGCTGATGATATTTGACATACGTAACTCTTTAAAAGTCATACTAATTTTTACATTTTTTTGCCTAGGCCGATAGTTAGGAGAATTTTAAACATTAGAATTAGGCAATAGAAAATGGGTTCCATTGGATTGGAAATTATTTTTACGAGCTAATAAACTGGATGAAACTGAGGTCTGGAAACTGCTAGTTCTCATGGTTTTATCATGTAAATTACATAATGAAAATTTTCATAGAGATTGGCTGCACTTCATAACCATCTCTCACAGAGATTGACTGTAGGCTGGAGCAGTTACAAGACTTGATTCCTGTGTAACTGCCACAACTTTCAGTGGAATTTTCCCCAGGAGATGTGGTCTGAGAAAGAACACATCTTTGGATATTTGTTTCTAGCAGAAATACTTGACAAGTATGTGTGTCATGTCTACTGTCTTCTGCGAAAGTATATTCTGTGATTTTATGCTTCCTTTGTAACACACACAAAGTGAAGATGAGTTCTTGATTCCTGATTATGGGCAGAGTTTTGGGCCAGAGTCCCAGAGAGCATTCTTGGCTCATGTAACTTGCCCCCACACATGTAGTAATAAGGTGTCAATGCACACAAAAAGTAAAACCTCCAGAAGAAAAGATAACCTCAGGTAACAATAAAATATGGTGTGTCTATGATGAAGTTTAGGGGTTGTGCAAAGAGAAGGGATATGGTTAACCATTTTTCCTTATTATTCAAAATAAGTGATAACTCTTCTAATATTGAATCTTTCTGATTTAGTTCCACATTGAACCCTTATGGTGCAATTTGCATGAACTGATGTGATGCTCAAAAGATCACTTTCATACTGGCATTCAGTTTTTCTGAGGATACTGTCTTTCTGCAGCAGACTTTGTTGTTGGGTTGATAATCCCAGTCTGCATGAGCATTATTTTCCCTTTCTGTGATTTTTATATTTTTGTCTATATTACCCTATTTTTTACCAGTCATCAAGGAATAGGACATCGTACACTAAAATTGTTGCACAGGGTGATGTTTTTAAACTGTGTGATAGGTAGAGCGAATTGCCCATGCTGCATGGTGGGAAAGTCAGCTATGTCACTCACTTTGACTCTGTCGGCTGTGTCCATGTTTGCTGCAAGGAGCACTGCCATGACTGTTTGATGCACCCGCTTGAGTATTAAGTTGCAGATTCCAATGTTTGATTCCAGTAAAAATGTACCTGAAATGTACCGCTACAGTCTGAAAGCCATCAGAGTCTGGTTGGTTTACCAAAATTTTCCAATCTAGGTACCATGTACTTCCACCATGCTGGCTTAAAGTAATATTCTGGGGGCTCTGACCAGAACCAGGAGTTTCAACAGTAGTTCTAATCCACAAATCAAAGACATAATTTAATTTAATATGGCATTTGTTTATCAAGTGTTATAACTGAAAAAACGACCTGTCTACAGTTATGTGGGGGAAAGCTAGTCACAGGCACATCAAGTTCCTTCTTCTCCACCATTGCTAATGTCATCCTCAACATCACCTTGAGACCCAAGGCTGTCATACTCCCCCTTCTCCCAAACACTAAGCCCAGGAACTAGATTGGCCTTACAAACTCTGTCAACATATATTATAGATATCACTAATATCATCGCAGATCTGAAAGAAATCATAAGACAAGACATCACCATGGTATCTCTAATTCTCATGACGGCTCTTGCTCTCATCATAATGTTCATACAGACCCAATATCACCCTTTACCCTTCTCCCTCTTCCTTTCAGTTTACTTCCCAAGCTTCTTCAAAATCACACAATCTCCCATTGCTATGTGCCTCTCCCTCTTTGACTTCAATCCCACATACTTTGCTGACATCCAAGCAGTAAACTTCTCACCCTCCAAATTGTCAATCTGAACCTTCTCTCCTCCCCTCCTCCCAGACTCTAAAAATCTTGTTATTCTAGTGCTTTTTGTAATGTTTTTGAAACAGAAAATAGCTTAATTTCAAAGTCATCATCCTCTCATAACTTACCAACCCCTTGGGCTGTTGCTCATCTCACTGCAAAGAGTTCCTAACTATTTGTGACAGAAATGGTTGAAAACTTCTTTGTAATCTTTGATCCCAGCTTTCCTCTCTTGCTCTTTTTGTACCTCTTTGATGCCTTAAGATGATTTTCTGTACAACGAACAGCCTTAGCTTTAGATGCGACCCTGCAGACCAAGGCATCCAAGACCTTAGTTTCAACCAGGCTCCACTTTTTGTGCCACTCATGGGCAATGACATCTTCAATCTGAGCAATAATCCATGGATAAGATAATGTGATAGGGTCCAGATGATTCTGAAGTCATGCAACTTAGAAAAAATGTGTCAAACAACTGGTCTTCAAGAAGTTCCCTCTCTGCTCTGTCCACAACATCAACTGGAATCATTCGCTTCTAGGTAAGCCTTTCACAGGCTTTCCGGTCTTCTGGATCATGGCTGGCTCCATTCTTGGCATGTTCAATTACCTTGGGTATGGGCACAATAGATAGGAATCATGAACAAGATAAGGCTACAACAAAGGTTGTTAGTGCATGTAGGGGCGTGTTGACCAATACTTTAATTTTGCCAGATCTTAAAGTGGCTCTTGCTCTGGCACACTATCTTCACCTGATTCCTCCTCATGTCCAGAGGTAGATTCCTCCTCTAACCCAAATCTGAGCCTGATTATGATAAAGATGTATGATTGTGGGGTCAAATATATCAAAGATTCTTATCATAAATATATGAACTTACAATCCCCAAAGTCACCTTCATTGTCCAATCCCTCAGTCTTAAGATCTCCCTCCTTATAACTTTTGTCATTTTTTCTCATCAATTCAGACAGAATAATGTCAGCCAGGAAGGTGGGAGCACTCCATTTCTTTAACACATTACTCTGACTGGCTTCCATTAGCAGACCAATCTGACAAATGTATTACTTTACTTTGTTGATACCACCCCTCATATTTGCAAGCCTCAATAACTGAAAGAGAGGGCACCACAGTTGACAAATGGCAAGGATTAGATCCCAAAATCCATCATGTTTGAAAATCTAACCAATGAAAAGAAACTTCTTGCATTCAATAAAAACTTTACCCATCACAGACTTCATAATCATGTCTTTCAATCAAAGAACCCTCAATAGCTGTTATGCCTCCCCTCCCATTCTGCATTCTGATAGTTCAATGAACTGCAAAACCCTACAATTGTTGTGAACCTTGGATATTTTTTGAACACTGAATGGGGGGTCTGACCGGTTGATCTAAATACATTTCTGAGCTGTTGTAATAGATAGATAAAATGGCCATTAATGCTATCAATGCATCCAAAAAATGCAAGACCAAGAACATGACTCACCATCTCAGCAAACTGGCACATCTCTTGCATTTGTCTGATATCCACAACCACTCAAATTGGAGTGAGACAGTGTACTCTATTCTGACAATGCCAGTGCATCTGGGAAAATGTTGATCCATCAGAGTGCCTGCTTTTTGAACATTTGCAGCACCATCAAATGCTACTAAATCAAACCAATTCCCTTGATCAATCTATGGTATGTGAGGCAACATGTGCTGGCAAATTAAAAGGCCTCCTTCTTTTTCCCTTTGGCAACATGATCAGTACAACCAACAAAATTAAGAACATAACTTGGATTACCAGCCAAACATGCAAGGATGGTCATCATTGGAACCTTGACTATTGTTGCACCATTGCCAAATATTCCTAGACAAAAAATCATCAAGAGCTTGTTCATTTGATCATGTTGGTAGGCTAGATAATCGGCCTCAAAAAGGTCTCCACTCATGCCATACCAGCTTGGCAGGCTGAAAGTGTTATTTGTATTGCAAGCATGAATAAGCATCTTTTTGAAGATAGCAGATTCAAGAAGGAAAAGGGTAGGGCATGAGTGACAGATGTCAGACCTAGAGCATCCTCAATTAGATTTTTGTGGTTGGTGTGGACCGATATTTGTTGTCTCCAAAGCATGCCTTTGAATGCTTTTAGTGTTTCTAGTATGGACAGTAGTTTTTTGTTTGGTCGCACTTATTTTTGATGCATTGGACTCAGTTTTCTACTGAAAAATGTTAGCAGCCTGTTGTTTTGAGCAATTAGGGCTCCTAGTTGAAGTTTGGAGATATCTGTGTAACTGTTGAAGCCAAGGGATTTGGTGATTATTGCCTTTGTGGTGTCAAATGCTTTCTGATGGACAGTGTCCCAATGCCATGGATTTTTCTTTGTTTTTGGCCTTTGAAAATTTGGTTTATCCACATTCCCAGATTAAGTTGGTTAGTGGTGTAAGCATTTGACTATTTCTTGCCAGATGTCTCTGTAGTACTTGACCATATGTCTCAAAACTCATGGAGTTGTTTCATATTCTGTGTCTTTGTTAATGCAAGGATTGCCTACACTTTCTTTGGTTGTGGTTTGATACCATCTCTGGATAAGATACATCCTAGATATTTTGTCCTGATGGCACAGAAAAAGACTTGCATGCATTGATTTGAAACCTACGCCTCAGAACCTGATGAGGGTTGCTTAGCACTGTGGTCAACCAGGCTACCCTTGATAATGCATAAGAGATCATCAATAAAAGTTTGCATAAACTCAAGTGTTGCCTTAAGCTAAGTCATCTTACCCTGGAAGATACCGGGAGAACATGCAATACCCATCAGCAGTCATAGATAAGAATTTCCCCCCATGGTAAGATAATGGTGCTTTTATTGGATGCATCTGGATCCTGGATTCAATCTCATAGTGTGATAGCCCATATTTAGATCAAGGGCTGTGGCATATGTGAAGCCTTCTAGTTCTTGCAGAACCATTTTGATTTTGGGTAATGGAAGTGGGTTTCTAAAAATCCATTTGTTAACTTTCCTTAATTTGCTGACAACACATTTATCGGGTTGTCTTTTGTCTGTACTATTAAGGTTGGCAAAGCCTATTCCTAGTCTGCTTGTCATTGCGGGGCCCTTCAAATTGCATAATCTTTGGATTTCCTTCTTAGTGATTTCCCAGAACTTTTTGGGTATTGGAAAAGGCTAGCCATGGTATGGCTTAGCTCATTTCTTCAAGGAGAGACCGGCTCAAATCCCAGTCACTAACATCCCACCAAACAGCTCCTCAAATTCTTGGAAGAGCTTCAATAATGGTGATTCTTCTGGGGCACTAAGACTTTTGCAATCAACTTCCAGGATTGCTCTAGATCTTCCTTCTCACATTTGGTTTAATTTAGATGAGGCATTTAGTGGCCTCAAGTGTACTCTAAGTTTCTTGATGACAGTCACACATATTGTGGCCGTCACACATATTGTGATTTTTGTGCGCCATCTCCCCCCATGCTTCATACAGAGAATAACCCTAACCTAAGGTATTAACTCTACACAAACTCCATTTTTAAAGCTAAATCACATGTTTTTTGTTTGTGCTGACACCATAAAATCAAGCTTGTGACATATGACATCAATTGCCTGCAAGTATCGTCAACTGGTCTCTGCAACTCATGTTCCATTGCAACAATTCTGATCCCTCTTGATTGCTATCACAATAATTTTGATCCATTGCTCCACTCCATTCAGTAGTAAACATTGCACATCCATCCCTGATAATGATGTCCGTATTAATATATGAACAGTTGGTTTGACACCCTGAAGACTGTCATATTCAAATGCCACTTCTGTCTGCTTTCTCTTGGAAGGGGCCTTGATGTGGCTGCGTTTTATGCCAAGTGCACCTAAATGGTTAAAAAAGTTCTATTGGTGTATCTCTTTGTTGTTTTTTAAATGGGTATGCCAGCATACCAAAATACAATTACATCAATACACAATTGAATATCCCCTGCACATCAATTCCAACATCAAATAAGATTAAAGTGTGGTAAAGCAACATGTTATTATTCATCCATATGATTGCAGTGGTGTCAGGAGCCATGGTTTACTTCTCATTGCTATTTCATAGCTTGTTGGACCAAATTTATAGTGACTTGAACCATAACTTTAACACTACACAGTGAATTACAACTCTAAGCAACCCACAGCTGTAATTTTTATACTTGCAAGGACTACCCCTCCTCTTTCTTTCTGTTATCTTCTCCCCACGCTTGTTTTTGTCGGTATCTTTCAAGTAAGCAACAGTTTTGAATGAACCGTAAAACCACAAACATAGAGGCCACTGCAGTCATCTTCAGCAACTGACATAGGCCAAGTATCTACAGCCAAGAGTATTATATATTTTAAGTATTTCTAATTACTTAAAATATCTACTTAATACTTTCCTTTTGACAAAAAGGAGAAGTACATTAAAAATCTTTAAATATGTTTTCTTTCTCAGAAAAACATATCCAAAAATATGTGATTTCTCAAAAACTTATATCCCAAAAGACATGCTATTTCTAATCTATGCTCATGCTGCAAGATGCAGCAACATTTTTACAGTAGAAATAAGCTTATAATTTTCTAATTTCCATTTGTGAATTTCACCTTCAAAATCATTACTAGTTTTTAAGGCTTATGGTACTATCAATTGATAGCCCAGCTACGTTATGCACTTAGCAGTAGTTGTGAGTCTAACTCACAAGCCTGACACCTGTCCTT